>APFE031507151.1:38176-60666 GCA_000404065.3 Pinus taeda | reverse complement strand
GGATTGTAAGTTACAAAAGTACATAGTAAAGAAACACACTTTACCTAACTCTATACTAGACCAAGTTATACTTAACTATTCCTGTGTGTCGGAATATCCTAACATCTAATTCATCGGATGATTTGTTGACTAACTATGTATTGGAATGATATTTGTCACGTATATAACATCAAGATAAATGAACACGCATGTACATAAAACACACGATATCCATCACATTATAATTAATACATCCAAAGTACAAAACCAAAATACACACACACATTTATAATTTAGTTTCATACATCATACAAGACACTTAAAATGGTATGGTGCTAAAATTGAGCTCTTAGGTCTAGGCTCATAAGCCTGTAATACATACACTAATTCCAACAAAAATTCCAAAAAGGGATCATACATAGTCATATATAGGTTTCCTACATCTAATCATCATCAAAGTCTCTCCATTCCTAATAACACACAACCATCCTGGCCACCAAGAGGAGAAGTTGATCCATCCTGTAGGACACACCTATAGTGTGGCATTGCATGCATCGTGGTACATCCTTGAGTTAGGTGAAAAGTGCACCCATCACAAGATCCTCTAAGTTCCATTGCACCTACCTCAGCTCACTGCGGTTAGTATCCTCATTCTTATATGAATCCTCTCGGGACGCTAAAGACTCCACCTCTCTAGTTTCTCCTTGATGATCATATAGAGACTTTCCTTCTAGTATTTATGGTGTGGAATATGTGTCATCAAAAATATTAATGATTCGTGCACTATACCAAAAAAAAATCATAAAACATAGAATTTCAAGAACACTTTACTTACCCGGATCTCCCCATTGCTTAAGCGGGGGCGGGGCGGGGTGGGGGAAATCAAGTCAGGTTCTTGACTAGAATAGACTCCTACATATGCATAGTCATTGACCCATATGCACTGCGTATCAAACCAATCAACATATTCGTCATCAAATGCTCTTTTCAGTGTCTCGCCCCCTAGCCTTGACATCAAATTGGTCCACTGGTCCTTCTAAGGTGCCAATTTCCTTGGTCGTAGTGTATAAATCTATGAACAAAATATTGGTACTTGTTTGAAGAAGAATGATACAATTAAGCTACCAGGGCCGAACAAACTCTATTTCCTTTTTAACAGTCCAGGCTTTCCTCTCATATTTTGGATTTTGAAAAACTTCAAAAGACTGCAATTGCATGAGGTTGACATATTCCTTAGGTCCACTAGTGCAATTCCTTCATTAATCTTACACTCTCTTTCCTTCCATTCTCACATCTTGAAATCCCCGCAAAACCATTATAGAAGACATCAAAATACATCCATACACCAAAAAATGGGGCTAAAACAAGCTTCCCCTGCCCTAGATCTAAAAAAGACATGCTTCAACGCTTTGCCTTAATGTAGAAAGTGAACTGTTGGGCCTAACAATTCCCCATTTGAGACTCACTAGAGTATTGTTGGCCTAGTAGTTTGCAATTTTTTACTAACTAAAGTGTTGAAGTGCATTAAACTTGAGTGGGGGGTCCCTAGCACAAAAATTTCAAGGAAAAATCACATGAAAGTTACATCAAATGAAAGAGGAGGTTAAGAACATCGACCCAATGGGGAAAAATCAAATTTGATGGCCTAATGCTACTAAGATCTAGAAACCAAGTCTTACCTACATTAGGGTTTTCTCCAAATTTTATCTCCTTATGAACTATAAGCAAACACTATGGTCAAAATTTTCCCTTTTTCTATTGGGGAAGTGGGTTCAAAATGCCTCATTTCACATTGATCATTCCTCTTCATGTTGGATATTTTATTCCCGGGTATATTTTTCATACATGTTTATTATTTTATCATGCTATTAATGATTTCGTGAGGAAATTTTGACTATATTTTGACTAGGAACACATAGTTGTCATAACATTTTCTACCACCTTGAGTTATAATATCAAAATTGGCATATAGGGTTAGGATTCATCAATCTTTTCACTGCATTATTGACCTTTCACACACAATTTGACTATGCTTTAGGTTCCACCCCTGTCAGGTTGTGGCATTAACCAAGTCTTTTTTCATATCATAACTTGTATGGTAGAACCTATCCTACACGGGTGCCCTAGAATAACACTCGATTTCCATCTTAATGCCCATGATGTGTTCAACTGTAGGTTTATGGATCCTCTTTAGTACTCACCATGGCATTGCAATTGAGCCTCTTGGATCTTTTTGTCTATTATGTATGTCCACTATTAACTTATAGGGGACCCACACCCTTTTAATCATTTATTTTTGGTCATTTATGCTCACAGTCTTTGATGTCTTGCTAGATGTTGTCATAATGATGTTTGTCTTCATTCCGCTCACCGACCTTGCATCCATGCTTGACCTATTTCCTTTTCATTAGCCTTTCCTCCATCTTGCAACTCATCACACCCTTTCAGAGAGACCACTGCAATGGTTGGATTTCCATTGCCAAACACTTTTCCACTCCCTCTTGATTTGCTTAGGTTAATTCTTTCAACCTTGAAACATGATGCATATTGTTATACTACTCATCTCTTTAGAACAAGATTTTGTTTTGTCTCCTTTTTGTGCTTGATAAACAATGAAAAGTACATAATTAAGTAATTTCTCATAATTAAGAAATTTCCCATAATGTTTTTTGTCACAATTTCATAATTATGAAATAATAATTATTTCATAATTGACAAAAAATCAGAGTTGAGAAGAAATTTCATAGTGACATGGGAACAACTAATAGTTGAGCATGAAACTTATGCATGACTTGTAAATTTTTAGTTCACATACCATCAAACCTATCCATACCTATATAATGAGAGCCTTCAAGGGGGGAGAGGAAGATACTTCCATGCAATGTTGTGGTGATACCAACCTTACCCAGTAACTCAAGGACTAAGAGCCAAGGTGATTGGGAAGGAGCTATATTACACCAAGGTAGCTTATTTTATTTATATAAATTCTACGACTTGAATATTTTATTATGTTTATAATTAGATCAACATTTGTGTGCTAATATATCTTTGATAGAAACAATATTTCCCTTGTTTGGTTGTGATGTGTGTAGGTTACAAGGATTGGCAATGGGAGCAGGATCTCTAGAGTTGGAGCAGGGTATACCATGATTGGTGCTAGGGTTTATGGGTTGTAGCATGAATGATATAGTATTTTGATACATTTATTAAGTTGACCCATCTTCTTACAATGATTATGTAGCTTAAAAAATGTAATCACTTATGGATATATAATTACCCTTTAAATCTAAGATCCACTCTTTAAGTGTGAGGTTCATAATGTGATTAAGGTGACAATTCCCTTATTGGAGGATATAGATTATATTTTGACAACCTACATTAGAGAAATTTTGAGGTAAAAAATGGGTCTCAAAACAAAAATGTACAATAACAATCAAATTTTTAAGAACTAATAATATTCAATATGATGATGTCAACAATGGGAGATGAATCACCATTTTGGGAGCAGAAAGGTAAACATATAAAAAGATAAAAACATATAAAAACTACTTTTTCAACTTATCTCCCTATGATTTTATTCAAATTTCAAGCGTGAGCACTTGTTAGATGCGAAATTTAATTTTTCACCCAAGGAGTACCCATGTCACATACTTTTGATGAACCCTACTACATGAAAAATGTGAAATACATGAAAAAACATGAATGCATCAAGTTTTTCATGTATTTCACATTTTTCGTGTAGTAGGGAGCAACGAAAGCATGCAACATGGGTACTCCTTAGATGTAAAATTAAATTCTGCATCCAATGAGTTCTCCCACTAGAAATTTGAGTAAAATTGTAGGGAGATAAGTTGAAAATACAAGTTGAAAACATAGTTTTATTTATTTATTATTATTTTTAATTTTGTATTTTCCCTCCAAAACTTGATGAGGTAATCTAATCTTATTTTATTATTTTCACTATTATTTTATAATATTCCTTAGGAGGCCCATTTTAGGCCCCAAAATTTCTCTAATGTTTGCATAATTAATCCAAATTTCTTAAGTTAGTAGGATATAATTTTGGTTGTTTGATGCGCTGCCTTGCATCCTACCCTTGTAAATATTACAATTAAAACTTGTTTCTAGCTTGGGAGTGACCTCCTTGTATGCTTGTTCTAGGGAGAATGGATGTCAAAATAAGGGTAATTAGTCATTTTAATTTTGTATCCATTCACATCTATTTCATCTTATAATGAATTCTATTTCTTCCCTCAAATACCTTATGAAGCTAAAATTCTAGCGTAGGTTAAGCCTTATTGGAAAGAAATGCATGTCTTCATTACTATGTTTATGCATTTATCTTTAATAGCTTATGTAAGTGTGATAGTCTTCATTTATGGTGTATATACATATACATTTAAATATATTATAGATCAAATTTGATTGGGAGGCTTTTTATGGTTGAGTGGAATGAGGAATTTTCTCATGTCGATAAGTACTGTGAAGGTTATGTGATAACTTGGAAAGATGGATTTATTGCTATGATAAGTTCTATGATAAGCTTGAAGGTTTGTTGTATAACTTGATTATTGAATTACATATGTCTTGAAGGATGCTTTTGAAGGGATCCTTCGGTCTAATATGGAAATGTTGAAGTGTGATGTTAGAGTAGGCATGCATGTTGAATGTTGTATTGGGGTTGTATATGTATCGAGGAATTGGTGAAAAATCCACCTTAATTCACTTGAGCTCTGTTTAATGGAGCTAATGCCTAATTTCATGGGCCTTTACATTTGTATATTTAGGTTCGTACGACTCTTTCCTTGCCAAGGTAGAAGAATCCTACTTACTATAACTATAAATGACTTGTGCTACTAGGAGTTAAAGGCTAATTTTTTAGTCAAATGAATTTCTATCAAAATAGAATGGATTGCAATCAATATTATCAGGGTATTGAGATTACTGGCATCCTAGGCCAGTGGTGGAAGGATGAGCTCATTTGAATCCAAAAAAATTCCATGGATGCTTAGTCATCCATTTGAGCAATATTGGTATGAACTTACCTTCTTACCTTGTACTTGAACATATTAAAGTCTTCAAGGCCCTATAAATCCAAAATTATAGTCTTTGAGTGAGTCAACGAAGGCCTTTAATAGGCTATCAAGAAGTAGTCATGCCTTACAAGAAGTTAGAAAAAAATGGACTTGATTTGGTTAAATTTTAAGCCTCATTAGGTGTATCACATGAATATTTTTTTAATGTTATACAAATTGTATTGCGTGAAAAAAATCTCCATGAGATACAACTTGTATTGTATGAGAGAAATCTTCATGGAATACAACCTACTATGGTATGAAAAAAGTCATCATGTGATACATTTTGTATTGAATGGAAAAAATCTTCTTGTGATATAGCTAGGAGACCACCAAGCACCAAGGACATGTGACGAGTTTTTATTGTCTATTGCAACATGAGGAAAGTTCCTTTGATGGATACTTGACTTGTTATCTCATCTTTAGGAAATTTTAGATTGACATGTGGTGCCTTTTGATTGGATTCACAACTTGGAAAAGTTTCATAGGTGGACATATGGCATCTCATTACATTGCAGGAAAACTTTGTGAAGGTCATGTGGTGAGGCTTCATTGATGATCACATTATTAAAATTTTTTGTTGGTGTGATGTATATCACACATCCATAGAAATTTTGGATGCAATACATCACAGAAACAAAATTCATGTGAGATGTTATTTGTAAACCATCACGCCAATCCAAAATGGTAGTTGAATGTGAGATGTGGCATCATATCACAATCTTCACAACTTTTAACTGACATGATATGAAGGCCATGTCAAAAACATAAAACCTTTTGAAAATTTCAAGAGTTGCATAATGTTGCAACCAAATATATGATCATAATGATAAAATGTGGACGAGGAAAACATATAAAATGGATAGAATGGATGGTGGATGTAGCACACTATCACAATGCTGAAAAATTTGGCCCTTGTAATGTATCACATCCTAAAATAATTTTGATGCAATAGATTGCATCACAAACTATTTTGTGGGTTGTTTGTCATGCGGTGAAAGTTTAATGGAATGCAATGTGTTGCACCTCTAAATAGTTTGAATGCAATACATCACATCACAAACTATTTTTTGGATGCAACACACGATAAAAGAATATCCATGTACATATAAACCCCATTCTATTGTGATGAGGATGAGACTTGAAGGGTTTAGGATGTGAAATCACACATGTGCCATGTGGGTTAGTGCCACATCACATAACATGTGGGAACTGTAAATATGTTAATGTGATGAAGGGAACCTTAATAATATTTATAGGACCATAATGTTAAGCCCAAAATTTAGATTTCAAGAAATTATCTTCGTTGGAAAGCTCTCAAAATGTAGAATATGATTGTGAGCTCAAAATTAACTTTAAAAGTATGTTTAGGATGAAAATTTCTCAATCTCTTATCTTTAATGAAACTAAAGGGGTTAGGTTTGTTACACTAGGTTCTTGTGGTTTATATCTTAACATGTGGTCTCTTGGTTTGATATGGAGGAGGAGATATCCTACAAAGTCCCATTCAGGCCATGCTCTCTCACTTCCCACTCATCGTTTGGGGCAATGAATACTTGAAAACAATTAAATAATTGAGAAAAGTTTGAAACAAAGTTGAATCAAAGCTAGGTATATTTTCATGTGTCAAGATTGATGTGGAGATTAACCTAAAAAAACTCTACCAAAAGAAATGAAACTTTCAATGTAAAATTGGATTCATGTACAACAATTATTACAAACAAACCCCATATAAATGTAATCATTTTGATGAATACAGTCATTTCAATAAACAGTCCCGGCAAATCTCACTCTCACAACTTGTGGAATATAGAGGAATTTCATAATGTCGCAAAACTCTCAAATAGAAAAGGAAAGTGATCTGAAGTCTTTTGTCGTCTAAAAAAGAATCTAAATTTGCTCCAACACAAAACAAGTTTTTGACCATTATTTCCTCTCTTGACTCTAAAACCCATCCTTTATCAAGAGAAACACTAAATACCACTGAATACATAACCTAAGATGAAAAAACACACTTAAAAATTTACTAGAAAAAGAAATGTGAAGTAAAAGTGATTTTGGAACATCCTCTAAGTGGAAATCAAGTAATAGAAATGAAAATATAAGGCATTGAAAATTGGTAAAAAATAATAAATGAAAAAATAAATAAATAAAATTGACAAAGGACAAGAAAATATAGTCAATCTTTTTGGGAAACCTTCAAGGAGACCTTTAGGAAGCTTCAATGAGAAGAGGGACATTTTGTCTAGTAAGGTACAAGTCTACTATATTTAATTAAAGAAAAGCATTCTTTTTTTTTGGTTATAATCGGAAGTGGACGTGCCGGAGTGGTTATCGGGCATGACTAGAAATCATGTGGGCTTTGCCCGCGCAGGTTCGAATCCTGCCGTCCACGGTTTTAATTTTATCATTAGTTTTTGTCAGTTATAGTGACTGTAAATCATAGCTCCATTATTTATACTATCTTTCCATCTTTATTGAGTGAAATGATATAACCTCATCTGCGGGGATAGCTCAGTTGGGAGAGCGTCAGACTGAAGATCTGAAGGTCGCGTGTTCGATCCACGCTCACCGCATGCTTGTTTTACGGGGCTCTCTTTAGGTTAGAGCAGCTCTGAAGGCCGAGTGTTCGAGGTAACCTAACCTCATGCTTATTTGTGTTGGAGCAGCTCCGAAGGTCGCGTGTTCGATTCACGCTATCCGCCGTACGAGGAGCATTGAAGGTCGCTTGTTCCATCCACGCTCACCGCATGTTATTTTCGCGGGGAACTTCACGCGGTATGAGCAGCATTGAAAAACCGTAAAGGGCACTCACATTCAGAGTCACACTACCCAGCAGGGATGGAATGTGATGGGGAAATTGCTTTTAAATTTAGGGTAACATTTCTCAGGGATTTAGGGTAACATTTCTCAGGGATGGAATGTGATGGGGAAATTGCTCTTAAATTTAGGGTAACATTTCTCAGGGATGGAAGGTGATGGGAAATTGTTTTTAAATTTAGGGTCACATTTCAAGTGATGGGAAATTGCTTTTAAATTTAGGGTCACATTCCAAGTGATGGAATGTGACGGGGAAATTGCTTTTAAATTTAGAGTCACATTTGTTTTTTAATTTAGGGTCATATTTTTCAAGTGATGGAATGTGACGGGAAATTGCTTTTAAATTTAGGGTTGCATTTTTCAAGTGATGGAATGTGACCGGAAATTGCTTTTAAATTTAGGGTCACATTTTTCAGAGATGGGATTTGATGAGAAAATTGATTTGCTTATTAAATATAATTTAAAAATTTACAAAATAAATTAAAATTTTCATTGAAATTGTGAAAATAACCTTTATTTTTAATAAAAAAGTCTTTCAAAATTTTAGCGTTCACTTTCATTCGCCTTTTACAATAATACCAACCAATAGGATCACACTATTAAAACTAAAATTACTCAAATCTAACTTAAAATTATTAATTCTAAATTTTCAAATTTTCTATTATTTTTTAGAAAAACCTCCTGTTTTATAATATAATATAATATCCATTTTTCTATTATTTTTAGAAAAACCTACCCTGTTTTCTTAATACTATAATAATAATAATATCCATTTTTAGGTCACAGCCAAGCCAGAACCCAAGTTGGTGTATGAGACCCCCTTGTTTGTGTGGGACAAGGGACCCACCTCCGCGCAACGATTTGACTGCTAAGTCTACAAAGGCATACATACTCTACCCCCTCTGGTTTTGAACCTGTGACCTCTTAGGAGGAAACACATGCTCTTAACCATTAGGCCCACTCAAGCTGTATACTATATATTTAGACTGCGATTTCTCTATGCAGATTTTAATTTCTGATTTCAAGAGTTTCTAAATCGACGAAGTGGATCAAAATTACATATATATAGCAATGAATTTCCATCATTCATTAACTGTATTTTCCGTCCGGTTTCTTTTGTATAAAATAATTCATTTTACTTCATCAAAATTTTAATATTAAATGTTATTTTAATTAAAAATTAGTTTAATTTATTGAAGCTTATTGTGAATTGGTAATTATGGCTTTCCCAATTATGTGTCTATTAGGGTCTATTCTTTGGACTTAAGGAAACATGTTAACGGCTCAAGACCGGAAGGCATCTAGTGAGTGAAAACCTGCCCTCTTATGGACCACCAACGAGTTATTCTAGGTGGCTTGATTTTCCTTAAAGAAAGATGATGAGTCAACATACATTCATAGAGAGCAGCGCCACCAACGAGTTATTCTAGGTGGCTTGATTTTCCTTAAAGAAAGATGATGAGTCAACATACATTCATAGAGAGCAGCGAAAAATCGCAGTGCTCACTGCTCCTTTGACCACTGAATTATGATAAATTTTCCACTTGTGAAAATAAAAAGAAAATTATTGTCAATTTTTTCTTTTTAAATTCATTACTTAAATTCAAAAAATTAAAATGTAATATCTACCCTTTCTTGTTTCTATATTATAGATTTGACCAAATACATAAACTACAAATATCATGCATCTTTTCTAGTTCCCTTGACTCATTTGCATCCATTTTGATGGAGCGACAACCATTCCCTAGGGAAAATCAACAGTGTTATTAGTCCCTGCCTCCGACATAGCAAGGACTATAGCGTTCGATCGAACGTTGACCACCTATTAATTCATCAGTGGACTGTACATTTTCAGTGCTTAACCAAAGTTTATTGCTAACAATTTTGCGTTATGAGAATTTTAACCAAATTTCTGAATTTAGCCTCTTATTGCAGGCTTCACGTGCCCCAATATTGTTTTTAGCAAGGGAAGCTATTTTATCCTAAGTTTTTTAACTGACGGTTGGGGCAAGTTCTTTTATTTAAAGCTTTTGAAACGAAGGTTGAAGCAAAGTTTTCAAAAGCTATTTTATCCTAAGTTTTTAATCTGAAGGTTGGGGCAAGTTATTTTATTTAAATTTTTTGAAACAAAGGTCGAAGCAAAGTTTTCACTATAAACCCATCGAGCTTACAAGCTTACACTTGTCACTGCTGGCTGCTAGGATTGTTTACAGCGGCCAGCTTCATTCGACCACCCTCTTACGCCCTCTTCCCCTCTTCATTGCGTTGCAAACATGTTGTTCTTCCGCTCTTCATTCCATTGCATGTTAGCTTCCGCTCGGGTTTGTTCAGGTTGCCGGGATGAAAATTCATTGAAATGATCTTTGTTCTAGGCATGTTTATTGAAATGATCTTTGTTCTAAGATATATTTTTGTCTTGTTCTATGATATTCCTCTACCTGCAGACAACGATGAAGAACATGTTGCAAACCCTATTCAAGTGTAAATTTAATGCGGCAACTTCAAGGTGAATTTACCAAAAGCTTACTCAAAAACTCAATGGAAAATGCATCAAGTTCGTTCTTTAATTTCTTGTGCTTTAAATGCATCCATTTTATGTACTTTAACAGTGTCTGTGCTTTAACTATGTCTATTTATTGCAGACGATATTATTGATATGGAATAGGAAGACCTTCCTCAAAAACTCAACGGAAAATGCCTCTATTTTGTTCTTTAATTTCATGTGCTTTAAATGCAGCCATTTCATTTTTTAATTTCCAAGCCTTTAAATGAATCCATATTTTGTAGTTTAACCGTGTTTATTTATTGCAGACGATATAAATGATATTGAACACGAAGAGGAGAAGGCTCAAGAGGCAAGAATTCATCTACCATTTCTTATGCAATAATTTTTGGAAGATGTTAATATGTTTTATAATAATATTGAATTTGACAGAGATTGATATATGAGAGGTCAATTTTGGTAAATTTCCCATGCAGGGAATGCACCTAAGAAGTTGAAAGTGTACGATTGCAACTCAGGTTTTATGGATGAAAGTCTATATTAAAAAAGAAAATTCTTTACCTTACATTTCATAGAGCTAAGAGATGAGTTCCTTCACGAATAGCACTCCGCTTTCTTTGATAGTGTACGCACCAATTGGAATAAGATCCATAAAGTTCCCATTAGAGAGCCATACCCATCAGAGCTTGTTGAGATCCCTTCACTACTTCCTTCTTGCCTTTAATCGTCTCTCACCTTTTCCATCTTGCCAGACAAGAGTTTGAGACTAGCTTAGCAAAGGCTTTTCGAATGTCTAAAGCCATTACTCTTTGAAGTATCCTTGGATAAAACTTCAAATGTTTTGGAATCGTTGGCAGAATCAACACATGTTAAGGAATCATAGAATTGTCCTCATGTGTTGGAGGCGATGGTGATGAATCGGGGATGAATTTTCTGTTGAAGGATAAGAGGCTCCATAGGATGTGCAAGTAGCAAATGCATGCCATCAGGTTGCTACAGAGACAGTTACTCGAGATCTATGTGTAATCTTTGTAGCTCCCAAATGGAAAATAAATGAAATATCAAAGTTCCTCTTCTTTGCGTTGTCCAAACTACATCCATATTGCAGTTTGGGCTATCACATGCGAGACAAGTTTTAGCGTACTGGGCCCAAAGAGTTAGACAAGTAGTAAAATATTGGGCCCACGATGTAAAACTCGGTGATTTATTTCTACTTTGTATGTGACACCGAAAATCAATGAAATATCAAAGTGCTTCTTCTTTGTGTTGTCCAAACGACATCCATATTGCAGTTTGGACTATCGCATGCGAGACAAGTTTTAGCATAGTGGGCCCAAAGAGTTAGACAAGTGGTAAAATTGTGGGCCCACGATGTAAAACTCGGTGATTTATTTCTACTTTGTATGTGACATCTCTGTTGCATTACATGTGTCTTTTGCAAAGGTAAAACTCTGAATCATTACAAGTTTTGCAAAGGTTCCAAGAGATGTTGTAGGTTTTATAGAAGGCATTCAAAATGCTCCCTTCAAAGCTATTTGCTTATCAAACATTCAGTTTAGTGTTAACTAGCCTATATGTTATTTTTCTTATGTCGGCAACACAAGTAAGGACACTTATAATAAAGTCAATTTATAATCTCATTGTATTAAGGAATCCCATTATTTATGCATTTTTCAATTGTATTAAGGAATCCCATTATTTATGCTTTTTGTAAATTGTACATGTTGTATGCAGGTTTTTTGGTAGTTGATTTCATTTTATCATGGAATTTTGAAGCATTTTGATATATCAATTTATGTGTGTATGGTAGATGAGTAAAGTTGTGAATTTAGCATGTCCATGTTCATTTGGGAAATGTTTGCACCAAAGTTCATGTACTTTTAAAAACACAGATAATTGTTCCAGAGACTTAATTCCATGCGGTAGAATTCTCATGATTTCAAACTTGGGTTTTACTTTGGATCTCATTGGATCTGATTGTTTTATGTGAATTTAGCATGTCCATGTTCATTTGGGCAATGTTTGCACCAAAGTTCATGTACTTTTAAAAACACAGATAATTGTTCCAGAGACCTAATTCCATTAGAAATGTTTCTGTGCTTATTTCCCTGTGCAGAATTTGAAGGCACATCCACACTTTGCTGCCATGATTCTCACATCTCTGACTTGTCAAAACTTACTAAGAACTGATTCTTTTCGGAGTTACTCATATAGGTATGATGAGAAACAACAACAGACGAGATCTTCAGCAGTTATTGCTCTAATAAGAAGAAAACACAACCTCCCACCGTAGAGAATACATTGAGGAAAATAGTAGTTCCAGTTCCACCTCTTGGTGGGCGAAGCAACAATAATGTTAGTGGCAGCAACAATATCCAGGCTCCTGAGAGCAACCCAAGATTAATGAGGCGCCATGTTATTCGCAGAGACATCAGAGATTGTCATCTTGGGGACTTTCAAGAGGGAAACAGGGGCCTATTCTTAACTTAGTCTATCAAATTTCAACTATATATAATTCCATATTGATTATAGTTAATATCTGTAAGGTAATTCTTATGTATTTCTCGCGTGCTTATAACTATTTTGAAGAAATTTCTACATCCTCATTGCAACCAATAGCTCCAGTTCCACCTCCTGGTGGGGGAAGCAACAATAATATCAGTGGTAGCAGCACTATCCAGGCTCCTGAGAGCAACCCAAGATTAATGAGGCACCATGTTGTTCACAGAGACATCAGAGATTATCATCTTGAGGACTTTCGAGAGGGAAACAGGGGCCTATGCTTAACTTAGTCGATCAGATTTCAATTATATATAATTCAATACTGATTATAGTTAATATTAGTAAGCTAATTCCTATGTATTTCTTATGTTCTTATAACTATTTTGAAGAATTTTCTACATACTCATTGCAACCATATCGTAAGTTTCGAATTACCAACATCTTCCTTCAAACTTGGATCTCCTCCAACCATATCATAAGTTTTGAATTACCATCATCTGTGTTCAAACTTGGATCTCCTGCATGCAAATAAACAGAACATTTTTACTACTTGTCAAACCTCTAGCAAACAATTGATGACAATAATGCAAATTGGGAGCTTCTTTATCAAACACATCCCTGGCAAGCACCACTGCATGCAAATTAGGAAATTCTTTATGAAACATTCCCGGCAGGGACTACCGTTGCATGCAACCCTTGTTATAGTTGGTTTTGAACTGATTTGAGATGAATTAAGAAACATATGAAAAACATATAATACGTAGAGAGACATAGCATATAGAATTGGAAGTATAATAATGATGTTTAGTGAGATTAAATTTAGTTTTTTACATTTTTAAAAAGGTAAGGAATTATTTGATTGAATTTAATTATTATTATTATTATTATTTTTTTTTCGATGTTTGAAATTTTTTAAGAAAAATATTTTAAAATTATTATGTTTTTGATGAGTTATATGTTAGGAAGGTTAGATTGTTACAAATAGTTTAAAATTGTGATTTTTAAGAGAAATTGTTTTTTATTTTCAACCATATTAGTGGCATAAAGGTGAAAAATTCTTTCAACGAACTATATTTTAGGAATTGTCCAATGCCTTGAGTCACTATGAAGCTCATAAGACTTTCTTGTTATTTTAACAATGTTTATTTTCTTCTTTACATTAGTCGATATAAAGAGATGCTTTTGATCACTTTTGATCTTCTAGATAAAAGTTGATTGCCTCATGGTATCTTAACCTTTTTTTTAATCATCTAATTCTTTATTGCACCACATTTTTTCCTCCAATTTAGATATAGCAACATTTTTCTACTATCGTAATTTTTCAAAGTGACCTCTTCCTTGGTTTCCAATGCTTTAGTCAAGGCTTGGCATCTTTATGCCAACTTGTTTTTCAAAGTCATAGGTGATTTTTCCTAGAGTTTGGAGCAACCTTAGGTGATTTTTCCTAGAGTTTGAAGCAACTTTAAGAATCCTCTTGTTTTCCATGTTGTTTATATTGCTCTTGTTCATTAAGTACCTAAACACATTTGTGATCTTAGTAGGGAAATGACTTGCTTTTATGAAGAGAATGTGATAGGAAGTATTCCCTTTAGTTTTGAGATTATAAGTTTTAAAGCACTTTTGAATTTTCTCTTTCTCCATGTTCCTCTAAAGATAGTGCAACCCTAAAACTCACAATTATATAATATAATAGGAGTGACGAGAGTCTCGAAGTGTAGTTTCCTTTTATCCCATAGCCAAAAGGCTATTGATTTGAAATTGTTTTCAAATCCATAAGAAGCTTTCCAGCCTCCATTTATTATTTTCTCAATGCTATAGTTCTAGTAATTCTTGTGACAAAGATCATTTCCAAGGTATTTGTATGAAGCCATTTCCTCCAAATTATTATTATCATACAAAAAATAGTAGGTGGACTTTTCGGATTTAATTATTTTAACCTTCATTTTGTCATAGTTAACAACTATACCCTTACTAGAGAAAAAACCTTAGGAAATTTTTAGTTGCTTATTGAGATCATAGAGACTCTTCACAGTAATAAAAATAGAATAATTGTAAAGAAGAATGATGAGAACTATGCTAGCAAAAATCAGGCTAACACAATATGCTTCTTCCAAACTATCTTCTAATTTGTTAATGTATACATAAAAAAGGATAAGAGATAGGGGATAACCTTGGTTAACTCCTTTATTGCAAATAATTTCTTTTGACTAGTCCTTTAAATTTCCTAAACTTGGTAGTAACTTTTTTGTATTATCTCATGATGCCAACTTTCAAATAAAAAACTTTTATCTCTTCTAGTTTATTCCAAAGTTTAGTAATGAGAATTGTGTAAATTTTTTTTTCTAATGTCAACACCAAATTCTATTAATAATCAATGGTGAAAAAAATTACAATGTATATAACTATACATAATAGTTAGAATGGTGATAACCCATCTTTGAGAAGAGATGTGATGTCTATGCTCATTTGCCAAAAGACGATAACAAGATGATAAACTAATAACAATCATAAGTGGAAAAAAATCGTAATATGCAATCATAACAAAGACATTGTTGTTGGATGTTCACATTCATCTCATTGAGAATCAATCATGTGGACTAACCACCACTCTTGGATCCACCATGAGACCACTCAAAAGGTAATTGTAATGGTTTGAAAGTTTACTAATGCTTATGGGTTTTGGTGTAGCAAAAAACCTCAACATAGCATCAGATCCTTCGTAAGTTGGATGAGCAAAATAATCACTAGGTTATGGAGATTAATTGTTTAAAAGCTTCAATGTTAGATCAATATCAAATTTTAAGACAAGATTATGATGCCTTGTCACATTAGTTGATTGAAAAGGACGAGGTTATTCAAAAGTTGCAAAAGTCTAAGCAACAACTTGAATTGGACGTTAGTTTCCTTCAGAATGCTAAGATGGAGACAATTGATGTTGAGCTACCAGACTCACCTTCTTCCACACTTCATGATGTTGATTTTCATAGACCTAATGTTGATGATCATGATCTCTTGTAGAAGGATTGTTAGACTTTGCAGTGTGATCCATAGGTATTTTATACTCTTACATGGTATTTGAGCCTTGGCACAAGTTTGATTCATGTTTGAGGGGGGCAATAGATTTTGACACTCACCTCATTCAGAATTGATCATGTGGACTAACATCCACCCTATGATCCACCTTGGGACCACTCAAAAAGTAAGGATAATGGTTTGGAAGTTTACTAATACCTGTCTCTTTTGGTGTAGCTGAAAACCTCAACAATTATGATAAATAAATAAATTAACATATTCAATTGAGTTTCTTAGTAATGTGTATAATATTTTCAAATAATACAGTGAAAGATTTTGGAAAATGTGTTGAAAATCATAACCCAAAAATTATTAATATTAAAATTATTTTTAAATTAAATTAAATGATATTTGAGTCACTAAATTATTTAAACCTAATTTTTAAATTCAAACAAATTTCTATACGTAAAATTTAAATAATATTTAAAGTTAAAAAAATAAAAATTATTAATTTTTTTCTCGGGAAAAAATCGTAATTTTCATTATAAGAAAAATTACATGTTGTAGATGCCATAGGCATATGCAGAGCGAGTGACTGTAGTCATCTATAATCAGTGAAGTTTCTCGAACTCTGTACAATAAAACCAGAGGAGGGTATACTTTCCTGTGTCTGAAGACATATACATATATGTTACAAAATTTCATCAAAATTTCACCCTCTGTGGTTCATTGTTCAGTTGTCAATAGATAAAAAATATAAATAAGTTAGGGCCTATCAACCCTCTGCAAGTCTTGATTAATGTATGGCCTATGGTAGAACTGGTAGATCTGCTCCTATATTTGCTCACGGATCGACCATTCCCCTCTAGGATGGTGCGTTGCCTCTTTAGAAAGTTGATCCACAGGTTGGTTCCGCTCCCTATAGATATGAGAACATGAAACATGATCAAAATGAGTTTTTAAATACAATGCATCATCCAATATGGTTCTAAGTGTGTGAACATGGCATGCAGAAATCCAATTGAACCAATTAGTGACAATCTTAGAGTCCCCAAAAACTTGTAAATGTCAGAAATTTTTGTTTAATGAAAAGTATAAAATATGACGAAGCAATAGGAGCTCCGCGAAGTTATTTGTGCCAACACCCAACCCCATGCAGACGTGGAAAATATGTGTCTCAGATAAGTATAATATAATGCCACCACCACACGCCTGGTCTTGAGCGGGACTGTGAAAGTAGGCCCATGGATGAGCTTTATCTATAACCTCTGGAACGATAGTATGAATCGAGGCAACCTGTTCATCATCCAAAATTTCATTGTAACTATTGCAGATTTTTGGGATAATGAGGGACCATTGAATTTGCTTGTCGAGAAAAATGTTGTTGTTCCCGCACATCTATATGTTCCAACACATAATTAAGGGGATATTTTAGGATTTTAAATTGGGGGATTCAGTCCACCAGTTGTTCCAGGAATTCAGAATACTATCACCTTCCCATCGGCGAGTTATATTTAACTTGTGCAACACCTATTCCCAGATCCGTTGAGTTGTGGTGCAAGATAGGAACATGTGGTAGTTTGATTCCTCCTCCCTACGACATAGAAAACACTAGGAAGGGCCCTGGAAGGAGCGTTTTCTAAGATTTGTTTCAGATGGGGTCTTGTCCATGATAATGTTCCACATCAGGAGATGAGTGCGTGGCGGGCCTTTCAGCTTCCATAACCAACACCACCAGCTTTCTAATGAGATGGGTTTATGACCAACATGTATAATAGGATAACCCTCCTTTGGTGTATAGGTCCCCTTTTGCACAAGAGCCCATATCAGCTCATCCTCATCTTCCCTGAGTCTCACATGGGCTTCTTTTAAGGAGACAATGTATTGTCTCCACTCCATATGCCACTGTTCTGGTATACCAAGAGAATTCGCAGATAGCTAAGCTTGATGATAGACTGATGTATTCAAATGATCCCAATCTTTGCAATGGTTACCACTCCTCTATGATTAAGGAAATTAGTCAACTCTGGAGGAAGATTGTATAAGGTGTTGCAACCAATCCATGGATTTACCCCTATGCAAACAAACATGCCATTGCCAATATGCCAAGTAAGACCACTTCTTATGATGGGAAGGGTGTGTATGACAGATCTCCAGATCACTGATATTCCTTGCTTGTTCCAAGCAGGTAGACGAATCCAATCCATAATAGTACGAGGCTAGATATATTTATGGGTAACCACCTCCATCCAAAGGCTCTTGCACTTCAGGAGAAGCCATCCTAATTTGGTCGCAAGTGCCTGAGAAAAAGCTGAGACATTTTCAGGCCCCAAACCCGCCATTTTTTGGGGACTGTGATTCTATTCCATTTAACCCAAGCAAAGAGTTTCCCATCCTTGTATCCCTTCCATAAGAAATGGCAAAAAAAATAAAAATTATTATTATTTAAGCAAAGAAAAAACCATTGCTTTTTTGTATTAAAAAAGTAGTTACATATTTATGTATTCCCCAGATTAATAAACTAAGCGTATGCATAATATTGGTGGATATTGTGGCCACCCACCTATTCCACC
Source organism: Pinus taeda (assembly GCA_000404065.3). NCBI lineage: Eukaryota > Viridiplantae > Streptophyta > Pinopsida > Pinales > Pinaceae > Pinus > Pinus taeda. Next base: position 42,202 of record APFE031507151.1, on the reverse strand, counting down.
TAGACCCTCAATCACTTTCATCTGTTTCCTTAATTGGAGCACAATTTACTATTTTTGATAGTTTTTTGAGTCCTAAACTTCTGGAGCCATTTGGAGGCCCTAAACGACGTTTTTTTGGGAAAATCAACAATTGCTATAATAATTATGTCGAAAGTTGTAGTCCTTAGAGAGATCTTTCCAACGAGGTATCGTACATGTCAAACGAAGATAATATTACCAAGTTACGACCCCGAGAAGTTGGATGCCCAATTAAGCCCAACGCGGCCCATAAACTCTTGGTGTTACATCTCCTCGGGTTAGGGTTTTGGTTGTTTATGGTTTTCTTTTATTGTTCAATAATAAGAAGGCCCTTGAGCGTCATTGTAACTCAGTTCATAGGCATGTAGCTATGACATCTCTTCTCAGAGATAAGCTATTGTTTTCCGAGATAGTCTTATTTCCATTATGTTTGTAAGCATACTTCAATATTTTTCTATTAATGAAATGAAGTGTTATTTATGCTGCATCTTTGTATTTATGGTTATATCTGTAATTTGTTGTGTTCTTGTTTAAATCCGGATTAGTGGCATCAGAGCGGTATGCTCTCTCCGTTTTTCTTTGCATGTCCCCAACGAGGTCGAGATATAAGGAGTTAGGGCTTGATCTGGTTGAGCCTTTGCAAGATCAACCTCACAATTCTCGATGACCTCCCATGGCGAATGAAAAGAAAGATGAGGGGGCATGAGATCTTATCAAAATATTGCTCGAAGGAGCCCATGAGCGATAAAGGAACGCAATGATGGACAACTTTTCCCAGATCCTTCAGCAGCTACCCAGGGGCAATGCATCTACTTCCAACAGCTACTCTGGAAGTGCCACACCCTTTAAGGTAGAAGTTAATTTTTACATTCCCATATGTGAGGGTGCAATAGATGCAGATGGCATAGATAAATGGTTAAATCTTCTAGAAGGATATTTGTTTGTTCATGATTTTTCTAGATGGAAAAAGATCACTTTTGCACTTCTCAAAGCTGCGCCCCACGTCAAGGATTGGTGGGAAACATACTATGAGCAGAAGGATGAAAGTATGACCTCGTTGTTTTTAGACGCACCCACTTGGAATTCATTCCGGGATTCCATTAAGGAGCAGTACTACCTTGTCGGAAGTTATGAGGATAAATACATAAAGTGGACCATGCTGCAGCAGGGAAGGGATCAAGATGTGTCGTATTTTACTAATATTTTTCATATGCTTTGCACAAAGTTTGGTATCAAGGATTCAAAGCGGCATTTGGTACTCAAATACCATGGTTGCCTACATAAGTACATCCAAGACGAGATGGATTTCCTGGACATCTCCTTGCTTGGCACAACATATCGATACACTGTCAATATCGAGCAGAAGTTTAAACAAAAGAAGCGATAGTTTGGATCCGTGAAACCGAAGAAAAAAGGACAAAGCGAAGGAGGGATGACCAAAGAAAACTCGTCGAAGATGGAAGAAAAGAGTACCACCGCGAAGTCAAAGAAGGACACATGAAAGTGGTGTGAGTTCCATAAGAGCCCCACTCACAACACAAGTCAGTGTTGCACCAAGCAGTCGCTGGTGGCCGAGTTGAAGGCTTCAGAATCAGATGCATGTTCTGACTCTGAGCCAGAACCCGACAAGAGGAATGACAAAGGGAAGCAGATTACTGATGCAGAGCCCAACACCATTGTTGCCACCGCCAAGATCCAAAAGAATGAGCCCGACGATCCAGATGAGTAGGAGCATCTTTACCACTAACAAATGTGGGTGAAGGGTTAGCCATTGCAATTCATTGTCGACAATGGCAGCCAAAATAAACTCATTTCAATAGAGGTCATGAAGCAACTAGGCCTATTGACCATACCACACCCATAGCCATACAACATCGGTTGTCTTAACCAAGGATGAGATCTCTGAGTTAGCCAACAATGTTGCCTTCCCTACAACATTAAGCCCTTCACAGATAAGGTATTGTGTGATGTTTCTCCTCTCGATGTTTGTGATGTATTATTAGGACAACCATACTTGTGGAACATACATTTTGTATATGAGTCTAAACCTCGCTCTGTGATTATTTCTTTGGATAATACGTTATAAAAGATACCAGAGGTAGCCCCACCTACCACCACCTCTTTGATCTCTGCCAAGAAATTCAGTAAGATCATCTCCTAAATTAGGAAATTTATTTTCTTTCTGGTTCTCTCTTAAAGTAAGGGAAAGATCGTAGCCACGTCCATGGCCCCTGGGAAGGATTCCTCCACGCAGCAGAAGCAGGTGGATATAGTCATGAAATAATACAAGGACATCTTCTCCTCACCCATAGGGGTAGCGTTGCACTGTCAGGTCAAGCATTCATTCGATCTGACTCCCGGAGCACCTCTACCCAACGGGCTAATATGTCATTGCTCTATTGTGGAAAATTCGAAGTACAAGCAGTGACATGATAAAAAACGGGTGCCACACAAGTTTCAGGTGGGCGACAAATTTTGGTTGCATTTGCAAAAAGAATGCCTTACAACATCCCATCAGAAACTCAGACCACTCTCACCAAAAAACCCCGAAAAACATAAAAAACAATGCTAAAAATGAAAAGTGTGTATATTGGAACGATGGTTTTTTTTTTAGAGTCAATTTTGAACAGGTTTTAAAAATGGCAGTGAAAATGAAATTTTCGAGCAAAAGGAACCTTGAAAATGAAAAAGTGTTGATACTAGAATGACGAATTTTTTTTTAGGGTCAATTTTCAACATTTTAAAAAAATGCTAGTAAAACCGAATTTTTATGTGAAAAAAACAGTTGTTTATGAGGAAAAAAACACACTAATGTTTTTGGTAGAATAACATTTTTCTTTCCTAAGTATAAATTCAACATGTTTTCAACCATAACATGCTAGATACAGAAGAAATTGGAATTTTTTCAATGATGAAATTAAAAAACCATGACATTATGAACAAATTACATGACTAAATGAATCAAAATGTCATTATTTGTATATTGAATGAAACATACATTATATCTCTAATTTAATGTTGCATTGTAGATATTCTAAAGAATAAAAATTATCATAATTAAGACATATAATCAATCAACATAAAAATGACTTATAACTTCTGATTTAACACCATATGGAAATCAAAAATTTTATTCCAAGATACGATGCAAACATCACTTATATAAACTGTCTTAGACAACTATTCAAAATCACTCATACTTTCTTGCACACCATCAAAATTCACATCTTCAGATGAATGACTGGATGCAGACGAAGATGTTCCATATTCTTCTCTTTCATCAACTAGTGCCCCATCTGAGTCCACATGCATGCCCACCATTTCAAGTTTCAAAATTCTTCTAGATCTACGACTGGTTTCAGCAGACTCCCATCTCAATATTGTTCCTTCTGGTAACAACCTTTTTAGAATCTCTATCGTCATAGCCAAGCTAGACACCAAATTGGTGTATGAGACCCCCTTTTTTGTGGGACAAGAGACCCACCTCCACACAATGATTTGATTATTGTCTACGAAGGCATACCTACTCTAACCCCTTCTGGTTTTTGAACCTGTGACCTCTTTGGAGGAAACATATGCTCTTAACCATTAGGCCTATTCATGCTCTAAGAAAGTGGATTTGATTAACTAAAGATAGTAATATAGAAACTCACAATTATAACTCACGATCACAATATATAACACACATGTAACACACCTCTAAGATTACAAATTGTGATAATATGTTTGAGAATACAAGCATAACTATTTCCTTTTATGCATCTCTAATGGGAATGTAATTATAAACTAGAATCTAGCCTAGGTTTGGAGGTTGTGTTTTAAAAATTGATGCATTAATAAAGCCTATATGTGTAATCTTAAATGTATAAAATTGTATTTTATGCTATTTCAAAAAACATTATTTGAATGTTCATTTTGTTAGGTTTAAAGGTTACATAATTTAGCACAAAATTTAACTCTGATTTCTGGCAAGTTATTAATTTGTTTCAGTTTCCAAAAAATTTACAT
>APFE031507151.1:0-26710 GCA_000404065.3 Pinus taeda | reverse complement strand
AAGAAATGTCTGAAGAATTTCAAAAGTAAGTTTGCTGAATTATTTTTACTTATTTCCAAGATTATAGTTATCTTTTAAATAAAACATGTTGTTATTGGTAGTATTTGTTATACATATCATTATATTAACTTTTTCTTACTTTATCTATGTAGTCAAAAAGTTTACATGAAAATTAAGAACAAATGGTTAAACTATTGAATGAAGATAGTTGGGATGATGTTGTACGCAACTATCCATATTCAAGTTCTACATCGACATTAAAAGCTTTTTATCTTGCATTTAAAAAAGTAACTTGGTTTATACATTAAGTTTTAATCATCTGTGTACTATTTTTAATTTAAAACTTACACATACATTTGTTTGTTTGGTAAAAGATGAAGAAAGAAGATAATGGAGCATGAGACAGTTTCAAGAATTTTATTGAAAAAATAAAGATTGAAAGATTGAGAAAGCAATGTATTAAGAACGTTGTACTTGATCCAACTCTTAATCATTTCATTTGGAATGGGCTAGACACTATTCAATATCAAGTAATACAAGGTGATTGTGAAGACATTGCTAAACTCGTACCAAAAAGGAATTATGCCCTGGTTATTGCAGATATTCCCCATGGTTTCAATATTCCAAACATTTACTATGATAGTGACCGTTATACTTATCAAGCTTTTAATAAAGTGGTGGCGGGATTTATGGAAGTGATGTCATCACCATTATGGAGATTTCTGACATTTCATTCAAACACACAATTGGCAATGGTATTGTCAAGCTTCAAGGGGAAAACAAATTCAAGGATGCAGCTTACATGGTAAGATGTTTAAAGGTATATTTGATTAATGTTGAAAAATTCATTTATGTAGAAGTTAATTGAACTTTTACTATTTTATGTTACAGGAAAAAGTCAAATCTTCTTAACAATGAAGATCAACAATTTATAAATGATTGTGAGTTCATTCATATTGATAATTGGGCAAAAGATGATAGCCATATGTCTATGATTTTTAATCGGTTGGAGAGAAAGAGTCATAGCCAAATACTGACTTATGATGCTGTTGTGAGAAAACTAACATATGAAGACAAAGAAACGAAAGGAGAGATAGTTAACATTTATCAGAAACCACAATTATTGATTAACTATCCTATAGACATATGTTCAAATCAAGGAGATTGGGTTCTGGATTTATTTTCTGGCTCAGGTAGGTTTTGCCACATGGAATTGAATTTCAATATGTTCTTTTTTTTAATTAATATGTCATTGTACTAATTTACTTCATTATTTTTTTTTGCTTGATAATTAGGTACAACACTAGCATGTTGTATTCAAAAAGGAAGAAATTGCATTGCAATTGAGAAAGATCCATTACAATGCAATTTCATTCAGCAAAGAATTAATGCTTTTCAATTTCTTCCAGATGAAATGCAAGAAATTGGGTTGAGGAAATGGGACTTTAATGAATCACGTGTGGCAAAAAAGGCAAAGGAACCCCAACCACCATTACACAGAATGATTGGAAAGGCATACATTGGGAGATTCGCAGACATCAAAGATCCATTAGAGGAGGTAAATGAGCAAAATGAAGTAGAAAATATTGTGGAAGAAGACAATGATGAAACTCCAGAGGACGAAAAGTTTGGATTACATGACATTGTTGATTAAATTTAAGTTATGCTTGGAAATCAAGCTCATTTTTGGAAACTATTAATTAGTTATACTTGTAATGTTTTCATTTTGACATTTTATGAGAAGAATAAGCATTCAATTAAGGTTGTTATGTGTTCAATATTTGTATTATGTGATTTTCACATTCATTTTTATGTTATCATTAATTTTTGAAAAAAACAGTAATTATTATTATTTTTTGACATGAAATTCATAAAAAAATACTATTATTTAATAATTTTTAGTTAAAATTTTCCTATGAAAATTGTGAAAAATAGTGATTATTATTATTTTTTGACATGAAATTCATAAAAAAACTATTATTTAACCATTTTTAAGTTAAAATTTTCCTATAAAAATTGTGATTTTGACATGTCATTTGTAGCAAAAAATTAAAAAAAATTATCAAAATGTGTAGTTTTTTTGGTTATATTTATGTTAAAAATGGTTTTTTTTTTGTCAATTGTTAAAAATTATTGTTTTTTAGAGACAATTATTTCATTTGGATTGAAATATTAATTAACGATGTATAAATATGTAGAATATCGAAAATTCAAAATATTGACCTTCTTCTTTAAATATGTAAAACAATAAAAACCTCACAAAAAAAAATGAAAAGGAAAAAGAGGACCACTTAAAAAATTACTAAATTTAGAAAATAATTATTTACATTTCATATATTAGAAAATTTAAAGTCAAAAAATAGGTCTTTTAAAAAAATGGCCTGATGCAGAATTACCACTTTTTAAAATCAGCATGAAAATCACTACCATTCTAAAACGTAATGTACATAAAAAAATTTAAAGTGCCAAAAACTATGCTCTAAAAAAATGTGTGTTCTACATCACCCATTTTAAAAATCGAGTCACTTTTTCGCTATCTCTACAAAACGGGTAACAGTATCAGTTCCCGCTTCAAAGTTTACATTGTTGGAGGTTTCCCCCTAGAAGAGGCTACGTTTTAAGTCATTGATCTATCTCTTTTTTCTATTTTGTGAGCTGGTGGTATAACAATTGGTATTAGAGCTTTATATTCTAGGGTTTTGCTACTTCGAACAGGTCATCGTGGAATTTTCGCTATAAAGTTTTTCTAAGAAGTTTCAGATGTTGAAATTAAAACCCATTTGAAACGAAATCGTGATAAATCATGTAACCAAATTTCAAATCTTGTCTCACTATAGGTTTAAATATATGAACTGAGGAAGTTAAGGTTTTTGCAAGCTCTCGAATTGGATCTCAAACAGGTCACCTTGGGAAAATCGTCATAACTTTCTCTCTGAGCATCTGATTCAAATTTCGTAAAAAGTGACAAAGGGAAGATAGAATTTATTTTGTTGGATATCGTTTTCAGAACTTAAGGTCGAAACAGGGACACGTGGCACGTCGTACAAGTTCACTCTACTAAACGAGTCTATAATTAGGTCATCGCGGAAGATTAGGTATAACTATTTTTTCATGAATCCAATTGTGATCAGACTTACGGGGTTGGAAAGAAGACTCTTAGGGCTATCACAGGCCAAAATTGCAGAACTTGGAGATCCGAAACTACAGAGTTACAAGCATTTCAATATCGAGCTCATACAAAGCGGAAAAAAAGGCATGTAGTTTTTTTTTTTTAATTTTCATAAGCCTTGTTTGAGAAAGTAGTTTGAAGTGATTCAAAAGGTATTGTGAAGCATAATTATCATTCATTGATGAACCGAATAAATAAATTGGAAACACCTAGTAAGCAACCTGAAATCTCTACTATGACACATGAAGAAAATGAAGAAATGCAAAATGATATATCAAAATTACAAAACCAAGTGAAATAAATTTCGCTCTCACAAAAAGTAACTGAAGCTCAGATGGATAGTTTAAAGAATGGAATGGAAGCTAAGATGGATGGTATAGAAGCAAAACTTAAAGGCAACATGGACGATTTAAAGATAGATTTGACAAAGTTGCTACAAGAAATGCTTACTAATGGCGAAAGGGTAGTAAAGGAAACTCATGATGAGAATAAAAGAAATGTTAGTCATGATTTCATAGATTCTAACGTTGGATTGAAGACCCACCATGTTCCAAAGATCGATATGAGGAAGTTTGATGGCAAGGATCCCGAACATGGATACTACATATGAAGCAATATTTTGATCTTCATAATGTGAAAAGCACACAAAATTTATGCATTGCAACTTTATATTTGGAATCCAATCAGTTTGTATGGTATCAATGACTTTGCTCTCGTAAACAAATTGTCACTTGGGAAACTCTTAAGGAAGAAATGATATCACATTATGAGGATACAAAAAGCAACACCTTTTTTAGCCAATTGATAAATCTCAAACAAAAAGGTTCAATGATGGAGCACATTGAGGAGTTCCAAAAATCGAATATAAGGGTAAAAGATATTTCAGAGGAGCATAGGATTGATGTGTTCATAGGGACTTTAAAGGATAACATCCAACATGAGGTTTGCCTTTGAGAACCTGATTCATTGGAGAAGGCATTTAGGTTGTCAAGAAAAATTGAAAGAAAAATTATGGCAACAAGGAAGCCTACCACTCACAACTATAAAGATGGAAGTGTTGTTGTCCCTAGCCTTCCACAACCTACAAGGTTGACACCACAAAAATTGGAAGAAAAAAAGCAAAAGGGCTTTGTTACAGTTGTGATAGAAAATACATGTAAGGATATAAGTGTGCTGAAAAAAAATATTTTATATAGATTATGAAGAGGGGAAGAAAATGAACAAGAAACATCAAATGAAAAGGATACACACTAGGAACAAACCTTAGAGAAAGAAGAAATGAATCCGACCATATTTTGTACTGCATTGGATAGAATTATCACTCCTCAAATTATCAAGATGAAAGGACATATCAAGAAGAAAAAAGGTAATAGTGTTGATTGATTCGAGCATTACCCATAATTTTATTCATTGTAAGATAGCCAAGAATTGAATTGATTCCTATATCCAACACCAGAGTGTCAAGTGATGGTTGCAAATGGATGAACCATAAATTTATCTGGAAAATGTAAAAATATCAACCTATCCATGGGATAATATGTGTTGAATAGTCCAATGCTTTCCATTCGAATGGGTGGTGCTGATGTTGTATTAGGAGTCCAATGGCTACAATTTTTGGGTACGATAACTTTTAATTGTCAAGAGCTTTTCTTGAAATTTGTTTTAGAAGGAAAGGAAGTTGAATTAAGGGGTATCATAGGGAAACTGGGAAAGATAATAAACTCTAATGGCATGAAAAAGCTTCTAAAGAAAGAACAACGAGACATAATTGCACAATTATGTTCACTAGAGGTTTCCACATTGGAATAATCTATTTCTTAAGATCTCCAAAAAGTCTTGGACAATCATTCCAGAGTTTTTGAGACTCCCAAAGGCCTCTCACCTATTCGTGATCATGATCATGCTATTCATTTTATTCCAGGAAGTGTTCCTCCAAACATCAGGCCTTATAGATATCCCTATGCCCAAAAGAGTTAAATTGAACATATGGTTGCAGAAATGCTAGAGGCTGGTATAATTCAACCTAGTCAAAATTCTTTCTCTGCTCTAATAGTATTGTTGCATAAGAAGGATGGATCATGGCGCATGTGTCTGGATTATAGGGAGCTCAAAAAGCTCACTATTAAAGATAAATTCCCAATTCTTGTAATTGATGAATTAATGGATGAATTGCAAAGAGCAATTTACTTCACCAAGTTAGAATTCGTTTAGGATATCATCAAATCAGAATGAAGACTGAAGACATTCCGAAAACAACATTTAGAACTCATGAGAGTCATTATGAATTTTTGGTCATGCCTTTTGGCATTACCAATGCACCTTCTACATTTCAAGGTTTGATGAATTCCATTTTCAAACCTTTGCGTAGAAAATTTGTGTTAGTATTTTTTAATGATATACTAATCTACAACAAGTCTTGGAAGGATCATGTTCAACATGTTGACAAGGTGCTCAAACTATTGGAGGAGAAACAATTATATGCAAAAACCTCCAAATGTTTCTTTGGAGTACAAGAAGTGAAATATTTGGGTCACATTGTATCTCATGAAGGTGTTAAGGTAGACCATAGCAAATTTTAAACCATTAAGTAATGGAAAATCCCCACATCCATAAAGCATCTACGAGGATTTCTCGGGTTGACAGGGTATTATCGCAAGTTTGTTAAAAATTATGGGAGAATAGCGGCATCTCTAACAACATTACTAAAGAAAGATTCATTTTTTTGGACTCCAGAAACAACGAAGGCCTTTGACCATCTTAAAGAGACAATGTGCCAAGAACCGGTCTTAGCTACGCTAGACTTCACAAAAACCTTTATTGTGGAATGTGATACCTCTAGAAATGGAATTGGTGTTGTTTTAATGCAAGAAGAAACACCCATTTCTTTCGAAAGTCGTCCAATCAAAGGGAAATATTTACACAGAGCTATTTATGAGAAGGAAATGTTGGTGATGCTACAAGCACTTAAGAAATGATGACCTTACCTAATGGGAAGACACTTCAAGGTAAAAACAGAGCATGATAGTCTTAAATACTTTTTAGAATAAATTTATCTTTAGAAGAGCAACAAAAATGGGTCACAAAGATGTTGGTTATGACTTTGAAATCATCTACAAAAAAGGGGAGAAAATTGTTGTTGCAGATGCACTCTCAAGAAAGGATGAGGATGTGGGATCATTGCTTTGTGCCATTTCTATTATCCAACCAGATTGGATAAACGAAGCAAGATATGAATGGAAGAATGATGAAGAAGTGTGGGCACTCATTCAAAAGTTATAGCAAGATCCTAGTGCATCTGATACATTTAGCTGGAAAAATGATTCGTTATGGTACAAAGATCACTTATACCTCTGTAAGAATTCTCAATTCAAACAAAATATTGTTAGGGAATTGCACACATCTCCCTAAGGAGGGAATTAAAGATTTTTAAAAAATTACCACATGGTTAAGAAGGAATTTTTTGGGATGACCTTAAATCTGATATTCAAAAGTTTGTGGCAGAATGATTGTTTTGCCAACAAAATAACGTTGACACAATTAAGACCACAAGTCTATTACATCCTTTATACATTCCAAGTCAATGTTGGGAGGAGGTTTTAATGGATTTTATCATAGGTTTACCCAAGTCTGAAGGAAAGAGTGTCATCATTGTGGTAGTTGATAGACTTACCAAGTATGCACACTTTTAGGCATTATCTCATTGATAGACTTACCAATACAGTTGCTACTGCATTTATGGAAACAATTCAAAAGCTACATGGAAACCCAAAGATTATTGTAAGTGATAGATATCCTATTTTCATCGGAAAATTTTGGACAAAATTATTTTCTTGCCTAGGTACTCAGTTAGCTCATAGCTTATCTTATCATCCTCAATCTGAAGGGAAAACTAAGATAGTGAAAAAATATTTAGAAGGATATCTCCATTTGCTTTGTATCTAATAAACAAACACAATGGATCAAATGGTTGCCTCTCGCTGAATGGTGGTATAACAGTTCCTTCCATGCTGCAACAAAAATGACCCCATTTATGGCGCTTTATGGATATCATCCACCATCCATCACATCATATTTAAGAGAAAATTCTAAGGTTCAAGTAGTGGAAGATCACATTAAGTGTCAACAAAAAGTTCTCAAACTCTTAAAGGATCAAAAATAGAATGCAACCGCAGGCAGATCAACATCGCAACGAAAGAAGTTTTGATGTAGGTGATTGGGTATTTCTACGATTACAACCATACAAACAAATGTCCTTGAAGCAATCTAAGAAGGATAATAAATTATCACGAAATTATTATAGACCGTACAAGATGTTGCAAAATATTGGTACTATGACATACAAATTGGAACTTCTTGCATCTTCCCAAGTGCACCAAATTTTCCATGCTTCATGCTTAAAGAAGGTTATAGGTGAAAAACTCCCAGTTCAAACAATATTGCCATAACTTGAAGAGGAAGGAAAAATCATATTGGAACCTAAAGTAGTCACAGAAACAAGAACTTGTTAGCTGCGAAATCGATCAATTTCAAAGTATCTCATCAAGTGGAAGAACTTACTCGTTGAAGATTCTACGTAGGAGGATAAGAATTTATACAAAAGCATCCAAAACTACTCAAGCATTGATGACAACTTTTTTTTGAAGGTGAGGGATATGTTGGGTCCTTATATTACTAGTATATTCCCTTATTATTATTGTCATTGTACCCCTTATTGTTATTGTTGTGCCCATGTTGTGCCCATATTGTTATTATTGTGCCACATAGAAACCCACTATTATTATTGTTGTGCCTTTACATTATTATTGTTATCTCGTTTCTAATTATATTGTGACCCCTTAGACTTTTATATATAGAAAGGAGGTCTTGTCATTTGTATGAACGAAGAATTTTTCATTTGTGTAATATAAAAGAAGTTGTCCCTTCGAAAAAGCTACGTTTTAAGTCGTTGATCTATTTCTTTCTTCTATTTTGTGAGTTGGTGGCATAAGATATCATCAAATCATTAATGAAAAAATAGAAAGAGCCACCCATATTTAAATGAAAATGAAAATGAAATTAAATTAAAACGGTCACTTGCATAGAACTTGGTTGGGTTGTGAAACGTCCTCTCGTGTGGCTTTTTGATACAATCACTGTAGCAAGTGTAGTCTAACGAGGTGGAGGAGTTGCCAGGAAAGCTATGGAAATTCTGGTTATATTTAGAGAAAATCTGGCAAGGATTTTTGTAAATCCAGATTATAGTTGTTAAATTCCAAAATTTTGGGTGTCTTAGACGTTTTTGATGGTGCTGAATCTATTTCCACCATAAAAAACACGATTCAAACACTGCCTCTACAAGATTTTTGAAATTTTTTTGCTCGAGTTCCGGCCACTTTTGGCCGTCCGAACAATTCCTCCCAACAATTCCTCCGCCTTATTAAAAGACTCCTAGCGAATATGAATGACGCCAATTTTTGATTTAGTTTTCTGGATCTGACTTCGATTCAATTTTCTAGATCTCGGTTTATTCAGGTTACTTGCACCACATTACTCTCGGAGGTGATGTGATATGGTTAGTGAGTAGTCAGAGGTGGAGGCCAAAGAAAAAAAACCCTGTAATGTGATATGATCCAGTTTGAAGCCGTATCAGAACCGACCGACGCTACAAAAGCTTATGGATGAAGCCACTTCGATCCTCTCGCATGATTTTCACAGATCTGAATGAGAAACGCATCCAACACAGATTTTTCGAAACGACGTGGAATGTGAAACACATCCAACACTAATTTTGTGGCTTAAATTATGTTGTTGGTTTGCACTCTTGAGTTATCTTGAACCATAAGATTCGGTAAAATATATTTTATGTATAATATAATATTACTATAAATATTATTTATAATTTTATAATATAAAATTTATACTTATTAAATTTTATTATTTTAAATTGATTTCAGTTTTAGTTTTATTGAATATTAAGTATTAAAAATTAATAGTGGTTAGATTTTTAAAAATGTTTATTATATTATTTAAAATAAAAATATATTAATATTTATAAATACAGTAATAGATAAAATAATATTTAAATTATAAGTAAATATTTAATATTTAAATTATAAACAAATATTAATTGTTGATAAATATTTTTTGTTTCCAAAATATTTTCCCAGATTTTAATTTTAATTATTAGAATTGTCTAGACTTTTAGTTTAATTATTAGAATGATCAAGTTTATTAGTATATGTGTGTTAATGTGATTTTGTGTTATTTCAAATTAGGGTTTATATGCTTTGAGTTTATAAGATTAGTTTTTTGGGTTTAATATTATTCTTTTGGGTTTTTAGTATTAATCTTTTGGGTTTATTAGTGCCTTGGTTTTATAATCTCTTGGGGTTTTAGTTTTAATCTCTTGGGTTTATTACTCCCTTGGGTTTATAATATAATTTGTCTTGGTTTATTAATCTAAAAGTTCATATTCCTAGGGTATAGTATTATTCAGAGGGTTTATAATATTAATCCTAGGGTTTAATAAAAATCCTTTAGGATTATAATCATGTAACAATGGCTAACCATGGTCCAACGTCGCATTCTTTCAAAGATTGTCTCAGTATGAAAATCAAACATGGTGAAAGACCGTCTCAATATGAAAACCAACCATAGTCAAGCATGGTCCAACGTTGCATTGTGATAAAGATTGTCTCAATATGAAAATCAAACATGGTCAACCATGGTCCAACGTCGCATTGTGACAAAGCTTGTCTCAATATGAAAATCAATTGTGGTCAACCATGGTTTATCATGGCCCAACGTTGCACTGTGATAAAAATTGTTTCAATACAAAAACAAACCATTGTCAACCATGGTCAATCATGGTTAAAGATTGCCCGATGTCACATTATGACAAAGATTCTCTGAATATGAAGATCAAAATCATGGTCAACCATGATCCAACATCTCATTGGTGACAAAGATTGATTAAATATGAAAATCAAGCATCGCCAACCATGTTTGTTTTAGGCTTTATAGTATTTATCTTAGAGTTTATATGCCTTGGGTTTACAATATTAATCCCTTGGGTTTAGTACTATTCCCTTCAATTTTTAGTATTAATCCCCTGGGTTTATTATTGGGGTTTATAATCCCTTAGGTTTTTAGTTTTAATTACTTGGTTTATTAATATTTTTATATATACATTAATAGATACAATAATATTTAAATTATAAACAAAATATTTGTGTTGATAAATATTTTTCTATTTTGAAAAAGATTTTCAATATTTTTAATTTAATTATTAGAATAATCAAGTTTATTAGGATGTGTATGTATAATGTGATTTTATGTCATTTCAAATTAGGGTTTATGGGTTTACAATATTAGTCCCTTGGGTTTAATATTATTCCCTTTGGTTTTATTGTTATTCCCTTTGGTTTATAATCTTGTGGGGTTTTAGTTTTAATCCATTGGGTTTATTATTCCCTTGGGTTTATAAGATACATTTATTGGGTTTATTAATCTAAGGGTTCATATTCTTAAAGTATAATATTAATCATAGGGTTTATAATATTAATCCTAAGGTTTAATAAAAATCCTTTGGGTTTATAATCATGATCAACAATAGTCAACCATGGTCCAACTTCGCATTGTGTCAAATATTGTCTCAATATGAAAATCAAACATGGTCAACCATGGTCCAACATTTCATTGTGACAAAGACCGTCTTAATATGAAAATCAACCATGGTCAACCATGGTCAATCATGGTACAATGTTGTATTGCGACAAATATTGTCTTAATATGAAAATCAAACATGGTCAACAATGTTCAAACGTCACATTGTGACAAAGTTTGTCTCAATATGAAAATCAACCGTGGTCAACCATGGTCAATCTTGTTCAATTATGGTCACTCATGGTCCAATGTTGCACTGTGATAAAAATTGTTTCGATACGAAAACCAACCGTTGTCAACCATTTTCAATCATGGTTAATGATGGTCCAATGTCACATTGTAACAAAGATTATCTCAATATGAAGATCAATCATGGTCAAACATGATCCAACATCACATTGGTGACAAATATTGTTTGAATATGAAAATCAAGCATGGTCAAGAATGGTCAAGCATGGTCAAGCATGGTCAACCATGTTCATTTTAAGCTTTATAATATTTATCGTAGGGTTTATATACCTTGGGTTTAGTATTATTCCCTTGGGATTTTTAGTGCCTTGGGTTTATAATATCAATCGCTTGGGTTTATTAATATAAGGTATAATATTATTCATAGGGTCAACCATGGTCTGATATAACATTGTCTCAAAATAAAAATTATCCATGGTCAACCATGTTTATTTAAGGGTTTAAAATATTTATCTAAAGGTTTATATACCCCGAGTTTATAATATCTGCCGCAATGTGCCAAAAATTATTTCGATATGAAAACCAACCATTGTCAACCATGGTTAATCATGGTCAATGATGGTACAATGTTGCATTGTGACAATGGTTGGCCATGGTTGATTTTCATATTGACATAATCTTTATCATAATGAGATGATGGCTATGGTTGACCATGATATTCAAGGTAAACCATTAAAATAAATCATGGTCAAACATAGTCCAAGGTCACATTGTGACAAAGATTATGTCAATATGAAAAGCATACATAGTCAATCATGGCCAATGATCAGTTGCTAAGTATTTAGCTCAAAAATCAAAGTGCTCAAAATGGATCGAATCATGAATGACCATGTCTGTCTCGAAAAAAAGATCCTAACACAACTCGTTTCACTGAAAACCGAGTTCTTATGAGAAAGTTATTGTGTTATGATCACTTTGCTAAACATGTGAAATTTGCAAAAAAAAAGCCCAATCATTGCACAATCAGCAGTCCGTACTTCTGACGTGGCAAGTGACTAGGCATGGTCAAAGATGACCAACAACATATCACAGATGGACAAGTGGCATCGTTTCATTGGGTTTCAGGTGGTGTGTTGGCACGTTTCTATTGGTTCATTTTGGGCCAATGAAAGAATGCCTCATGGAAATCCCGGAGACCGCCACGTGGCACCTCCCAAAGGCCTTGAAAATCTTGATAGTGGAGCAAAATTTTATGGTAGAGGTCGGGGTCGAATCACGACCTCTGACATACCATCCACAAGTCGTAACCACCTCCACTACACCGTGTTTCTTACCATGTATGTTCTTTGCATTGATTTGAAGTGCAACAGTTATGGGGTTGGTTGTTTGGGAGGGCCAACCCATAGGCCAACCCTCCCCATGTGAACGCAATGGGTGTTACATCAAACTGTTAGTGTGGCATCTATCCAAACAAACCTGCGGCGGTTTAATACATGACATGTGAACACCACGACATAGTCAAGGTTGTGGTTTATCCGGCGGACAATTCACCAAGTCCGTGATGGTTAACACTCACCCATGTGAATGTGATGAATGTAACACCAAAGGGTTAGCCTTCCGAAGAACCATTACCATGGCAGTTAATGTGATATTAACACTGCATGTGACCACTACACCAAGACCGTCGGGGTTTTCTTTAACACTAATCGCAGGGTTATGTTAATTAATTCGGGTTTAAAGCTAATAAGCACAGTTTAACTGATAGTTAAGCCTGAGTTTAAAATGGCGGAGTTTTAGGAGGAGCCCCCAATTTCAGGCCTACCTCCACATTTAGCACGCTAACTGGAGTCATTCCATATTTAGCATAAATTTTCTAGGAAAAGATTGACTGAGTCATGGAGAAGGTAATTTTCAAACAAATTGAGCTCAAGATAATTTGGACTAAACACATTGATGTAGGTATTTGTAAAACAAATTTTTTCCATATTGAGCTAATATAGAGGCCCAAGCCATGGAAGTTGGACTAAGGAGATGTAGCCTGGGAGGGGTGAACTCCTTCACCAAAACACTATGTTAAAGTGTCTATTTAATGTTTTGTTGTATTTGAAATGTCTGTTGTTCAATATTTTTTTTGAAGCTATTTTTCTCATGAATGCCATTTTAAACTTAAGGAAATTTACCTGTTTACATACACAAACAACTAATGAAACCTCAATACAAGAAGTAATAAGCAAGAATATGTTTAGAAATTTGTAATTGATATTAGCACAACATAAACAAACAACAAAAAACATATCAAGTTTGTATTAGAGCAAGGTTGAATTTTGTTGATTGCTTGAGTTTTTTCTATTAGGGTTTTAATGGTTGCAAAATTACGATGCTTACAAGATTAAAGTTGCAGAAAGGAGAAGGGAAGCTATTGGTAGCAACTCCTGAGGTAATTCCCAAAAGAAGGAGAGCCACAAGACCACAATCTCCACCACCCCAAGTTCCAATTCCAGCTGTAGTTGAAACTCCTCAAGTTTTGCCTTCAACTGAGATTGAAGAGGTACCAGCAGTACTAGTTTTTGAGCCTGAATCCACAACCATTATGTCTGGAGAAAGAGAGCCTGAAGGTCCTTCTTTAGAAGAGGAAGAAGTCAAGAAAGCTTTGTATACTTTGACTGAGATTGTTAAAGTCCTCTATGAAGAGAGGAACACTAGAATGGTTGGAGAGAGTTCTAAACTTCCACATGGAGAAGGAAGCTTAG
Source organism: Pinus taeda (assembly GCA_000404065.3). NCBI lineage: Eukaryota > Viridiplantae > Streptophyta > Pinopsida > Pinales > Pinaceae > Pinus > Pinus taeda. The sequence goes on along the minus strand of APFE031507151.1, from coordinate 12,958 downwards.
AGGATAAAAAAAGTGAGAAGAAGGATTGCAAAGGGAATGGTGGAAAGCCACCTCCATCTCCACTACCTCATCATCTTCATCATCTCACACAAAATCATCTTCCACTACCACCACTGAAACTACCCGTACTCATTCAAAAACCCCAAAAGGAAAGACTCTCTTACTTAAATTGGACATAAAATTTGAACTTCCCATGTACAATGGAGAGGTGAATGCAAAAAAGTTGGACAATTGGATTTGATAGTTGGAGGTATACTATACAATTCAGAACCTTCAAGAAGACGACATAAAATCCTAGTTGGATTCGCTGAGGCTAGAAGAAGATGCACTAGTTTGGTGGGAAGAAAAGACTTAAGAGGAAATGTGAATCCATGGTAAAATATCCATTACTTGGGTTAAATTTTTTTCAGCAATTAAAAGAAACTTTTATCCTTTGCCCTATATGAAAAAATCCATTATGAGTTGGCATAATTTTAGGCATCTTAAAGGCCAAACAGTCCAAGATAATACACAAGAGTTTAGGAAAAGGGCTTTGTTGTTAGGAGTGAATATGAATTCCCAAGATACACTGTTGAAATATACTGGGGGTTTACATTCCTATTTGAAACATACTATCCTTATGTTCAATCCAAACAATTTAGATGAGGTATGTGTGCAAGCCACACAACTTGAATCTATGGGAAAGAACATTAAGGAAGATGTTAGTAAGAGGAAGCCATTCAAGGGAAAGGAGAAAGAGAAGGGTGGAAAATGGAAGGGAAAGAATCATGCAAATGTGAAAAAAGAAGGGGAGAAAATCACATGCAAACACTGTTCCAAAGAGGGGCATGATTAAGTCCATTGTTGGAAATTACATCCTGAATTAAGTCCTAAGAAACAAAACAATAACTGAAAACAAAAGACGACCACTACCACACAACATGACCTTGTTCATATTTTGGTGATGAGACCAATATTTCAACCATGGTTACGAAAGGGAAAGAAATTGTTGCAAGCACTAGTTCATCACATAGTCAAAACAACACTCCAAATGAATAATCAAGAATAGAGTTGTTTCATGTAAGAGTGATTTCAAATCATACAAAGATTGATGCATTATTTCATAGTGGGTCACAATAAAACTTGATTTAATAATACTTGGTAAAAAAACTAAAACTTGAAACTGTACCTCATCATAAGCCATATCCATTGGGATGGATAGTTAACAATGCAAAATTACAGTTTACAAGGAAGTGTTTATTCAAGTTCGCCATTACTGAAAAGTTCATTAATGAAGTCGAATTAGATGTAGTTCCACTTGACATATTAGGAATCATTTTGGGTATTCCTTATTTGTATGATAGGAATGCAGTATTTTATCGCCATGACAACAAACACATATTGCTTAAGAACGGGGTGGAGTACATAGTGAGAAGCCATCACAAAAAGCTGAACATTTATTTGGTTAATGCAGGGAAGATGAAAAGACTAGTAAATGCAAGTAAAATTTTTGTGCTTCTCATGATCAAGAAAAAGAATGATATTGATTATGAATATTTTGAAGGTTGTGATGATAAATTGAAATTTGATTTGTTTGATGTGGTAAGCAAGCATGGTGAGATGTTTCAGGAACAAAAGGGGTTACCTCCCAAGAGGGGAATTCAACATGAGATTCAATTGCAACAGGATGTTCCACTTCCGAACATTGGCATGTATCACATGTCTATTATGGAGAGCATGGAAATCAAAAATCAAATTCAAGAATTGTTGAACAAAGGTATCATACGCCCATCTACTTTTCCATGTGGTTCGTCTATTTTCTTGGTGTCAAAGAAGGATGGAACTTGGCGCATGTGTGTGGATTTCCATGCACTAAAGAAAATCACAGCAAACAATCGTTATCCACCCTCAAGAATTGATGATTTGCTTGATCAATTGAGGTATGAAAAGTATTTCACTAAGTTAAACTTACGAAGTGGTTATCATCAAGTTAGGATAGCTAAAGAAGACATTTGGAAAACCACACTTAAAACTAAACAAGGATTGTTTGAATGGCTTGTTATGCCTTTCAGTCTTAGAAATGCTCCAACTACTTTCATGAGGGTAATGAATGATGTATTGAGACCATTTATAGATGAATTTTTCATTTTCTACTTAGATGATATTATCATATTCAACAAATTAAGAGATGAACATGATAAAATCCATAGTGACCTACTGATTAAGGGAAAGCCCTTAAGAACGTTGATCTTCCAATGTTCCAGAGTGTTCTTCCCACTGAGATTAGCCTCACCTTCAATGTTTCACTCACATTGCGGAGTTCATCCAAGGAATGAATTCCAAAAAATTAAATATGAACCGTTTGCTCTCAAAGCTAATCTAAAAACACTTGTATGGTTGTTGAATCCCCTGAATATGTATACCTATGCCTTTTATTCATATTCAACAATCTAAATTTGTATGTCGTATGAAGTGGGGATCATCTCTGCCGTTAGATGAAGATGGCTATCATCGTGGATCTATTTTTATACGATGCTCCATGCTATGAACTACCTTGCCTAGCATGGACCATACAACACAATTGTTATGTTGACAAGGCAAGTGTCCACGTGGGTCTACGTAAATGATGAGGGGTGTCTAAAATCGAAAACATAAGTTTGAAAGGAGGAAAAATCCCTGATGTGCAAGATGCAAATGAAAATTCCCAAAGATATCTGCAATCGGAAGACTCTGTTGCAAGATCATTGTGTTTTGCAATCGAAAGCCAACATTGTGTTGCATTCCCAGTTGCTCATAACCCTTGAAATAGATAGAGACAATTTGGTCACTCTCCTACTCCTTCCAATCGCTCCCTACCGCAAAGAATGATCACCTTCCACTTCTTGCATATCAAATTTATCTAGGAAAGAGAGAAATGACACCAAATAGGAGAACAACATGTAGACATTATACAAGGGTGAGCATGGCTATTTGATGTCATAACTCAGCATCACCGGTCCCAAGATGAGCTTCTCCCCTTTCCCTACCCCAGTGCCCACGCCACTTCTGGACATATCCTTCTTGGAACACATATATTTCGCCTTTTGTGATCCTGTAATAATGAATGACGATTCCCATTCCCACTAGGTCATATGGTACAATCACTCGTACAAGAGGGCCTTTGAATCTCCCTTAGACCTCAACATCATAAAGCCCTTAGAAAATTTTAGTCTTCACAAGAACCAACCTGGTTTGAAGCTTGATAACTCCTCTTCATGGACAAAACCCTACGTATCCCATGATCATTAAATTAGACCTTGCATAATTTCTTTATGTCAAAATTAAACATGTTTTATGCCACTTATTTCAACAGGTTTTGTGCCACTTATTTCATCAAGATGTATGATTGCTTCCTACTAACTTTTATATGGGCTAGTTTTTTTACTATTGACTTGCTTACTCTTGTAAGTTTGTAACATATTGTGTCATTATATTACCTTCTTGTTTGTTTTAGTCAAATTTCCTTCGTTATTGCATTTTCTTCAAATTCCCTTCCATCCTTTTTCTATGAATGTACGCTATCTTTGCATTTCAAACATTTATTGATTGGATATATTTTTTATTTAATGTTGGACTAAACACCATGTTTTTTTATTGAAATGATGCTATTGTAGCGGTTCCAAATGATATAGATGTTAGGTTGTTCCCTGTATATTTTTTCTGTAGATTCAACAACTCATGTGATGTACTAAAACATAAGACAAGAATCTACTCTACTCTTTACAATGGAAATCAATAATGATCGATGAAAATAATAATCATAAAGAGGAAGAATACCAATCACACATAACATAATATTTACGTGGGGAAAGAAACTTCTCAAAACCATGACTATCTATATTGCATTAACCAGAAGATCTGAGAAGAAAATACAATGCTTGTTCACACTAAATCAATCCCTACACAAGTATATTCTAACTCTCTGCTTCACAAGCCAGCTCAAGCCAACACTTAGCCAATTATGTTGCCTATGGAGCCCCTACTTCCTTGCACAATTCTTGAGAGAATCAACCCATATTTAATTGGGAAATCATTCCTCCATAATTGCGCAATCCAAACTTAGTTCCTCAACTCATTTCATGCACCATCTATACAACTCGGAAAATTATATAACTGATATTACACTGTCCCTCCACTATAATCTCAACTGGGTTTTCCTCTGCACTAACATGCATGAATTATTTGTAAGTAAATCTTCAGTTAACTAGTGTGGTACTGGTTGATGCACTGGTGCATTAATCCACTACTAAACCTCTACTAGTTCCTCCAACAGTTAGAACTAGTTTAACTAACTATAACTCAGTTAGAGTGAGTTATCTAATTAAAACTCCAAAGAACTCAACTCGGGCACCGAAAATTTAGGGAACACTTTACATGACTCTAGATATACTTCCAACTCGAATTTCCTAAGCTAACCAAGTTAGCTTAACTTAGTTAACTATTACAAGTTTCTATGAGAAAATAATTACAATTTTAATTCACAATTTAATTCAAGGACAAATTAAATTGGAATTTCTTGTTGCTATTTTTAACACTCCCTCTCAACAAGAAATGGATTATCTGCTACCTTGATCATGTCTCTATGAAACTTGAATTTACATCTTGACAATGCCTTTATCAAAATGTCAGCATCCTACTCCTCTGTGGGAATGTACTCCAACAACATAATCAGTCTCTGCACACAATCTTGAAGATGATGATACTGGATATCAATATGCTTGGACCGATCACAAAAAACTAGATTTTCAGAGAGTTCAATACAACTCTGTTTGTCACAATAAATCACAGTTGGATCAATCTACTGACCAAACAAACCAACCATAATCTTCCTCATCTAGATGGCCTCACAAACCCCTTGACTAGCAACCACGTACTCTGTCTCTACCGAACTGAGTGCAATTGATCTCTGTTTCTTGCACTACAAAGAAACAACTATTGACCCAATATTGAAGATCCCTCCTGATGTGCTCTTCCCGTCGGATGGACTCCTTTCCTAATTTTCATCGGTGAAGCCTTGAATCTTCACTCCCTTTTTCCATCTGTACCAAAATCCATACTGAGTAGTGCCTTTGAGGTATCTCAACACATGCTTGGCCATCTTCCAATACAACTTGGTTGCCCTAACCATTGCTTGACTAAGCTGGTTAACTACTATTGTAGTGGCTACAACCACCTTCCAAAATTTTTCCTTATCCTGTTTTGGAGCCTCCCTTACCAACCTTACACAACACTTTGTCTTGCTTGGTAGAGTACTTAAGATTTAGTGTTTTCCTCGCACAAAGGTAGCCTTTCGATCATAGTCGATCCATTCCCCTCACAGGCTGCATACCCAGACTTGGTCCAACTCTAGGCTGAGCAGCTTCCCCTTGAAAATTGCGCAATCCCGGGGGAAAACCAACCTTCCCTCCAGGAATTGCACAATCCTCTCTGATAACCTACTGATCTCCAGGATTATGCAATCCTACTAGCCAACCCTCCCAGCAAGATATGCAAAAATTTTCCTAGTCGCAGACTGTTCAGCTCATAATTTGCGCAAATCTGGGTAGCATTCAACTGCTCTACCCAAAAATTGCGCAAACCTCCTGGGTAGTCATCCTAGCTCCCAGCTAGAAATATACATTTTTCTCCAACAATCGAGGAGTCTCTTGCATGTGCTGCTGAGTTGATCAGTTCCTTTTGGGATTGAGAAAAACAGACTTGCATGCATGGACTACTTCTCCCAAGACAACATGCAAAGGAATCCCTTGTGTCAAGGATTAATGTTCAACAGTTGGAGGTTACATGCAAGGAACAATTCAGAAACCTCCCACCAAGTGTCACTTACCCTAGATTTGTGGCATGCACGTCACAACCTCAATATCAAAACTCATCAACTAGATGTTGCAGAGCTCATTCCTCACATCAACCTTGTAGCTCTAACATCCCACATCATATCTAGGAGCAGTTGGCACATTCAACTCGGTTGTTTTGGGGTAATCTCGCTTCCCATGCCTTGTGCTACATTTCTATCACTTTTTTTGTTTTTTGCTTGTGGGAGTACTATTTTCTTGATTCCTTTGAATGCTTGCTGTCGCTTACATGTATTCTAGCTTCTCCTAGCTTTGTTTCAGTTTTCATTGCTATCTCACTATTTTCGCATGCATGAAATTGATTTGCACGGACGTTTGCCCAACAGGCGAACCGCCTCACCCATATGCATGTTGATCTATTTTTTGAATATTTAATTCATGTTTTGCATGCATTGTTAATCACTTCTGCTATAACTTAGTGTCGACGTGCATTCATTGACTTACTTGCTTTCAGTTTCCTATCGGTGAGTTGGGCCAACCTTGGCCCGAGCTCTGCCTTCACTAAGGCTGCATTGCGCAATATGGGAAAGGAAGGCTCACCTTCCTCTCCATATTTGCGCATTCCTTCCCGGCACTAGCCTCTAGGACTTTTTTGCATATTTCTAGAGGACAGTGACTGCTTGGCCCAAGAAATTACATAAAGCTGTCCCTGGGCTAGTAGTCCTTCCCAACTAGAATTGCGCATTACATAATCCCAGAAGTCAACAGCTAGACTGGACTATGCATTGCGCAGTTCCAGCAGTCAGTCGGTCTCCCAGGAGCCTGGACTGTGCTTTTGTGAATTCTTGGTAGTCGATCCCCTGACCTCCCGACCGAAATTGCGCAACCTTCATGATAATTCACCTAGGTATCTTACAAGTCAGTTCTCATGTTCATTTTGGTTTTCAACTGACAGATTGCTTGCAATGAGTGTTTCCATATATCCAGGTATCGTAGATGTTCATCTGCCTCTCAACAGTACAGGTACAATGGTTTCTAGGAGAGCAGAGATGAAGACACCGTTCAGAGCATGATTGGAGATGTAGTCGATCAAGTGTCTATGAGCTTGCCTACTCACGAAGACATCAAGTTTTTCATAGACAAGGACATCAAGTAGCAACATCACAATGAGCAGCATCATGAACAACATCTACATGCAGCATACCGAATGCAGCGAACACAACGAATGTAGCGAACATAATGAATACAATGAATGCAAGAGGAAGGTTGTTGACAACACAGAGGCAAAGCAAAGTTGCAAGATCAAGTAGATCCACTGATAATGAAAGAAACTTTGGAGACTCAGGCTATGAGGTGACATGTGACATGAAGATCATGCGAAGATAGAGAATGGAATGAAGAAGCAGTTGCATGTGCCGAAGAAACAACTCAAGGAAGAACATGAAGCTGCACAGACAGACAAATGAGTTGCAATAGGATCAGGAACAACAGTGGGTGCAACATGCACTCACGGATGTAACTGCACTCGTACAAGTTAAATATCCATCTTAGCAGCTGACAAGGAGCAGACATGGCGAGCAGTGTTGTTGATTGTACGTAATGAATTCAACAACATGCATGTCATTGAGTGCATGCATGCAATCCAAACCATTCAACACACTCACCAAGGCGAAGACAAGAAGAAAGTCCAACTGGGGTTGAGCATGTACTTCGGCAGGTTGATGTGCATGACCACCAGCACACACTTAAAGATTAGCATGGACATTATGCATCAGTGTGTTGTCAGTTCAACCATACCTAAGAAGACCATGGACATGTTAGCAGACGAGTTGGATGAAGGGGCTGAACCAATGCACCGATTGCAATGGAGGCAAGAGTTCGCTTCAACAAGATGTTACCATGAGGTGCATGCACACCATCACAGACGACCAAGCTTGGCATCATATCACCAACTTCACCATCACAATCATGTCAAATAATTTGTCTCATCACTACATACCAAGTGCCAGTGATGTCTTTCAAGGCTAGCTCAAGCCATTTTGTCTCACATGAGTACATGCACATTGTAATGTTGAGTCATTTCAAGTGTAACTCAAGTGTCAATAGTTGGATGTAACAGTCATAGAGTAGGTGGAGAGTCATGAGGGTAGTTGAACTGTCACAAAGGGGAATGTCAAGGGTCACCCCACACTTTGCTATAAATAGTCCCTCATAACTCATTGTATGGGCTTTTGGTCATCCAAGCTTCTACTAAGACTATTTTGAAGAAGGCTTGGATAGTATTGTAACGTTCCTTGGCTTCCCCACTACACGGAGCTAGTACATCTCTTTGGAGGAGCAGGTGGATGTGGCTGTAACATTCCACTGTTGGGACTAACAGGTTTACATGGTGTATTGTATGATTGTGACTTACACTTATTTATATAATAAGAGCCAACACATTTTCATGCATATGTGTTTATTTTAGTTGGACTTCTTTGGTTTCCTTAATGATATATGTTGTTTAACCTACATACTTGTGTATGAACTGATTCACATACAATTATATGAATCTTTCTATTAGTGTGTTGCATATGTTGTTAATGTTGTTACCATCTGTGTCGACTGCTCTGCCGGACATTAGATAGACATTTCTCATGAACCTTTCTATATCAACTGTCACACTCATCTCGGACTGATCTGTGAGTGATGTTCGTATTATCTTACCTTGTATGATGTGACTGCAGCATCCGAGTGGACTGCTCTGCTGGAAGCTGTGCATGTCCTTTGTGTGGTGTGTTCCTAGCCGAGTTGGGACTGATCCCTTTCAACCTAGAACTCACCTTCACCTTCCTCTCCCTTTGAAGTGTTGGAACCTCTCATACAACTTCCTTGACTCACTGCATCAGTCACACCCTTGCTACTGATAGAGTTATCTTACTTGCCTTTGTGCGACATTGCGGTTAAGGCATTACCTTACAACCCACTGCTAGGACTCCTACACCAAATGGTCTGAGGTCTAATTGGGACTTCTTACCGAGGAGATCCCCTTGACATGTTGGCGGGTCCAACACCGTCAACAATTGCATAGCACATGTCTAGTCGCATGTTCACCAAATACATGATTGAACCCACAAGTTGCCTGTAAATAGTAGCTTCCACTACTTCACCCGAAGTAGTAGCCTCCTTCCTCCAGTTACCTGCTAGAGGAGTCTCCATGGGTTTACTTCTCTCCATGTGGAACCTTTTCAGTATCTCATTGGCATACTTTCCCTGTAATAGAAAAAGTTCCCCATCATCTTGCCATATTTCCATGCCCTGAAAGTAGTGCATGAGCCCCAAGTCCTTCATTTCTAACTCTCTTGCAAGATCCTCTTTGCAAGACTTAATTAGATTATCATCATCTGTCATAATCAAATCATCGAGATATAAAATAATAATCAACAATTTTCCTTCCACCACAATATGATACAAGGTCACATATGCTTCACTTTTGGTGAATCTCAACTTGGTGAAGTAGCTATCAGTATTAGTGTACTAAGCATGTGGTGCTCGCTTCATCTCATACAACACTTGCTTGAGTCAGCACACATGTGAATATCGATCAAAGGTCTCAAAACCTTAAGGTTTCTCAATATACACGTCTTCCTCAATCATGGCATTAAAGAAGGTTGTCTTTACATCCATCTGATGTATTTTCCAACCCATTTGCGATTATAGTTCCAAAATGGATTTTATTGATGAGTACCTTGCAATAGTAGCAAAGGTCTCATCGTAATCAATCCCCTCTACCTTAGAAAAGCCTTGGGCCACAAACCTGGCATTATGTTTCTCCACACTACCATTCGCTGCTTTCTTTACCTTGTAAAGCCATAGACAACTCACCACTAACTAGTATGTCGATCTTGGGACCACATCCCAAACACTATTATGAAAAATGGAGTCATACTCCTCCACCATGATATCAACCCAAACTAGTTGCTACACTTCCTCCTCAAAAGAAGATGGCTCTACCTCAACACATATGCTCATAAGAGCCATGTATCTAGTATACCTCTCAGGTGACCTCCTCTGCCTGCACTATGATGTGGGTGCTTTAACATTCTCTCTTACATTCTACAATAACTTGTCAGCCTCTCTGGTGCGCTTTCTCCCATTTCTAGAAGACTCTGCCTGAGCGGATGTCTCCACTCTCGGATCCTTCGCATGTGGCTGCTCCACATCAATATGAGGTTCGTCCTTATGATCTAAAGGTACCTCAACCACATGTAGTTGAAGCTCCCTCTCAAGGGAACATCGCATGGCCTTCTCTTCATCGAAATTGACATCCCTACGAACCACTATCATCTTGCTGGTTGGCAGGGACACTCGATAGTTGTGAGGTGTATAGTGTACCCCACAAATATCTCCAACTATGTTGTCAGATCAAGCTTCTTCCATGCATATTTGTTCTACAAATAAGAAATCGTGTTTCATGCCTCAACCCACAAGTGTAGTGGTAGGACTTGATAATGCAACACCACCCGTGATGCCGCTACAATGCTTTTATTCTTTCTTTCAACCACCCGATTTGGTTGTGGTTTATGGGGTGTTGTCAACTCCCTTTTAATCCCTTTTGTTGCACATAATTTTTTAAACTCATTTGACACATACTCTCCACCATTATCACTCTAGAGAGCTTTAACCTTCCTTCCAGTATCTTTCTCGACCAATGCTTTAAATTCACAAAACTTTGCAAAAGTTTTATCTTTCTTCTGCATGAAAAAGATCCATGAAAAAAATTGTTAACAAATATAACATAATACTTGTGTTTGGTTGTGGATGTTGTTGAGAATGGTCCACACAAATTTGAATGGACTCGAACTAGGATCGCCTGTGCTCAACTTTCTTTTTCGTGAAAGGAATATTTGGTGAATTTTCCCAAAGTACACTCTTTTCATGTATCAACTTGCTCTAGAGTACCTTTGGGAATACTGGTAGAAATTTGTTGCATGATTTTCAAAGCACCATGATGCAAGTGACTTAAACACTTGTTCCACAACTCGCCGATGTATCAACTCTACACATTCTCTACTTTCATGCTCAAGGAAGCACAATCTTCTACCTCAAACTTGTAGAGATTCTTCACCTGAATCCCTATCCTCTTTACTGGTCCCGTGGCTATGTGATGAAGGAACACCTTTCCTTTACTAAATATCACATCATAGCCTCTATCCTCCAACATGGAAACATATACCAAATTCTTTTGCAAACCAAGAACATACATAACATCTCACAAAGTGAGGGGAGCACATGAATTGCTTTGAAAGGTAACTGTACCCAACACGATAGCATTATACCTCCCGTCATCACCCATCTTGATATGCATACGAAGATCCTTCACCTCTAAGTCACTGAAGAGCTCCTTGTTACCAGTCATGTGGAAAGAAGCAACACTGTCTAGGTACCATACACTACTAATCATCGATGACACCATACATGCGACGAGGGTAAAGTCCAATTCGCATTGCGAGGTAAGAGCCTCACCAGTCACTCCTCCCGAGGACTTCTTGAGCGGACAACTTGTAGCAAAATGTACCAGCTTGTGTCAATGAAAGCACATTAATTTCGACATGTCCTTCTTCTTTCCTCCATGACAAGAATCTGATTTGGAATGGGATGCCTTCCCATTCCCTTTCTTTGCCTCACCCACTAAGGCACAATTTTTCTCATCATTAATGTTTGATGAGGATCCGTCCTTGGTGCTCCTCCAAATCTCTTCTTGTACCAAATCCGACCATAGTTATTCCATATCTGGAAGCTTCTCCCTCCCATTGACAAAGTCCTAATAACTGTGCCAACTTTGGGGGAGTCAAAGAAGAGCTAGGCTCACCATATCATCCTCAACAACAATAATCCCAACACTTCCAAGATCATCACAACAATGAGTGAACTTGGTCAAGTATTTCGAAATTGAGTTTCCCTTCTCCATCTTGATCTTTCTGAGTTTTTCCTTCAGTTCCAATTTCCTATGGTCATTGTTATTCTGAAGCAGGTCCATCAATGACTACCACATAGCATACAAAGTTTTCTTTCCATGGAGACTCGAGACAATGTGGTCTTCAACTCCCTCAAGAATAATCTGCCTCGCCTTTACCACACACTTTCTCCATTCGACTAGATCATTAGCATACGATGCTGGAGGCTTAGGAATGTCTTGATCAATGAATTCCTTGAGGCCATTGTCTTCCACCACTACTTCCATCATTTCCTTCTAGGATATGTAATTCGAGCTTCCCTTTAAGGCATACTCAAGTCTCAAACCATAGAAATCCATTTGCCAACTCTAAAGTATGAACTGAAAGTCAAATTTCACCTACACAACAAACTCGAAATCTCCTCTTCTATACTGTTTTCAACTCTAATACCATTTATATTTTTTTGTATATTCAATAGCTCATGTGATGCACTAAAACATAAGACAAGAATCTATTATACTCTTTACAACGAAAACCAATAATGATCGATGAAAACAATAATTAGAAAGAGGAAGAATACAAATCATACATAACACAATATTTATCTAGGGAAAGCAACTTCTAAAAACCCTGACTATGTATATTGCATTAATGAGAAGATATGAGAAGAAAATACAATGCTTTCTCACACTAGAACAATCCCCGCACAAGTATATTCTAACTCTCTACTTCACATGCCAACTCAAGCCAATACTTAGCCAATTCTGCTGCCTGTGGAGCCCCTACTTCCTTGCTTAATATCTGAGAGAATAAACCCATTCTTAATTGGGAAATCCTCCCCCCATAACTACATAATCCAAACTTAAGTCCTCAACTAATTGCATGCACCATCTGTATAATTGGGAAATATAGAAGTGATAGTACACTGTCCCTGCACTCTAATCTCAACAGGGTCTTCCTATGAACTAACATGCATGGATTTTTTGTGAGTGAATCTTCAATTAAATGGTGTGAACAATGTAAACTTTGAAACGAGAACTGATACTGTTACCCATTTCGTAGAGATAGCAAAAAAATGACCCGATTTTCAAAAGTGGTGATGCAGAATACACATGTTTTTTTTAGAACATGGTTTTTGGAACTTTAATTTTTTTTCATGTTCAAGGATGAAATCAAGTTTTAGAATGGAAGTGATTTTCATGCTGATTTTAAAAA
>APFE031507138.1:1619-27212 GCA_000404065.3 Pinus taeda | reverse complement strand
CTTCCCATCCCCTCTAACCAGGCTTCTGCACGCTCACTGGCACAACCCCCTGCAAACTCTGGGAGCTTAATCTTCTGGAGCTCCCTCGTAATGTCCTCCACTGGAGGTCTTCTATCATAGTCTCTAGATCCCTCGGGGTTCCCTAACCTTGATGAAGGGTGTTCCCCTTCCATTTCATTTGTTTGGCGTCCTCTTAAGGTTTCATTAATTTCCTCCAGGGAACGCAGGATGAGAGTCAATTCTGGTGAAGGTAATGGGTTATTTGAATGAGGTCCTTGTGAAGACTCCCCAAGCCCTTGGTTCCTTCGCGTCCTCACCATTTTGATTTGTTCAAAATATACACGATATCTAAGACTTATTAATCCATCCTAGGACTTGTCCCTCTTAGCTAACTCATATACATGATAGTCATAAGTGTGTTCACTATGCTTGTAAACAAGTATTATTAGTACTGGGAAGATTCCCAAGGATTGATTAAATCCTCCCATATGTGATTTCTTATACAACCTATACATTTTTAATTAATGAGTTGGTTTGATATACTCGAATATTAGTTCGCTCTTGGTGGCTTTCAAAATACTCATATAAATGAAATTTGAACCATTCTTGTGTACTCACCAATAAACCATTAATCCTATCTCAAGTAGTAGTATATAAGGGAAGCTCACAAACATATATCTATAAGAATATCAAATATCATTAATATTTTCCATTTAAATGTGAACATATGATGATACTATATCTAAATTGTTTGAGATGAATAATTAAAATATATTTCTTCACTAAATATCCTTTAACCATATACTGTTACATCTAACTAATAAATCACTTAATCTCAATCCAATTAATTGTTTATTTTATGTTTATTTAAATAATACTATTACGTAGCAACTTCCAAAACATGTTTTAAAAAGAAAAATGAAAAGGCATCAATTATAGAATCTTGCATCGAAGTCTTATTTCCTTTTCTGAAAACTTGAATTTGCTGTCATAGGGGACAAATATTTTGTTCTTCTCATCTTTCATCATTTTCACTGAGTTTGAAGTTGAATATTCACTATCTATGTATGAAATGCTTATTTACTATCTATGTATGAAATGCTTGAAACTGCTACAGAATTTTGATTTTGGTTGCTTGAAGAGCTAAATCTGACATTGGAAAATCTAAATTATTACATTGATATAACTGTCTTGATGTCATCATGATAGTTTGTATCGCTGCAAGAGGAAATCGTGGAGCTTCATAACATACCTCAAAGCGGAGATTGGAGACTTTGTCGAGCCTCAAGGTGACAGTGGACACTTGTCTAGTGTGTACCATCTTAGCAGTTTACAGAGATCTTGGCAAGTTTGCTAGTTTGGGTGGTAACATATCCAAACATCATCTCCCAATCAACATCACAATGTGCAAAATTAACTACTAAGTTACTAACTAACCAAAAGCAGTAGCAATAGAACAATTGCCATGCACTAGGGGTGTTATAATTTGTATGACAGAACCTTCCAGCGATAATTCGTATGTCTACGAAACTGTTCCATTTGCTATGCACTAGGGGTGTTATAATTTGTATGACAGAACCTTCCAGCGATAATTTGTATGTCTACGAAACTGTTCCATAACCCACTGTGGAATAGTAACTGATTCAAAGCATGCAGTTGTTGAAAAAGTCTTCTTTGAACAAAGGAGGTAGACATTGATGGTTCTTGAGAATCAAGATGTGAAAGTAGAGATTTGGTCTGGTGGAGAGTGCTTTCCTTGTAAGGAGGGAGTGCTAGTTTTATTTGGTTGCTTGGTCATTGTTCTCCTTCAATACAACAGTGCTTAGAAGATCATCCTCCAACCTTGGTGCTCTCAGATGGTACTTGCCTTGGTTTATGTGCACAATAGTGAGACCTGGAGTGAAGGTGCAGCAGTAGAAGAGACATGATTGATGGAGGTGAAGCAGATATGTAATTGAGATAGAGATGCACGCATGCACCTTTCTTAGATGCATAATTTATTCTTAGCAGGTTGCTGTTTTCAGGTGCGGCTTTTCTTATTGTAGAAAGTGCCTTTCAGTGGTATGTTTAGGAACTGTTTTATCCTTCATTAGATGCTATTTTAAATTAAGAAAAGCGGATGGATAAGATGACTTTCCAGATTTTGTCTAGGGCACAGTTCTTTGGGAGAGTAGCACTATATTCTAGGTCACTTATTCATGCAGGCTGAGCACAATATTCTAAGTAGATTGGGCTGAGGTTTTTGTATTCCAAGCCTACGTGCATCACTGGGATGAGCTATTTTTGATTCCCTAACCTTTTATTCACCTGTAAAATAAAGTCAAGGTAGGGGTTTAGATTTTCTTTCAATTAATACAGAAGATAGGTGTGTGATTGAGTGATTTGTTTTTTGTACTAGCTGGCATAATTTTCAGATTAATGTGTTTCTACTTCTGGCATTCATGTTTCTGCAGGTTTGACAGGAGTACAAGCTTTTCAGTTTCCTAGCAGTTAGGGTTAGGTTCTGAGTGCAGATCGAGTGCAGATCTACTTATCATGATCTGAACAATAGTTGATGCTATTGGCCATCTTAGGACTTTGGCATATATTGTAAATTGTTGGATGAAGTAGTTGTCAAGGTTGTGGAATAAATGTTGGCAAGAGTATGGCAAAGTCTGCCACAATTATGTGGGTGTCTGCATGTTATTCATGTTGAATTCTCTATTCATATTTTGAGATCCCTAGCATTGCATACCTAAGTTTATTACTTAATTATCTATGAAATTTCCAAAGGTGAATGGGGTGTGTATGTAGCATGCAGATTGTGCTTCCTGTTCTTTTATATGCCACGAAAAGAGGGTTTTACATCGGATTGTTGATTGTCTAGTAGACTGAAATTCATTAGAAATTGATTTTTAAGGATAGAGATATAGGAACTCAAATTTCCTAATGCACATATTTATGGATTGTCACAAGTAATTACATTAAGTAGCAATCATTAAATGTGTTCATAGAGAAGTGCATTGAATATAATCCAAGGTCCTGATGCTATTACTGTGTTCTGAGCAGATATATTAACAATAGTATGCTCTTAGGTATTGAATTGCTGAATGAACCTCTAGCAACAACTGTTCCTGTGGATGTTTTGGCTTCCTATTATTCAAACGGCTAACAAACCGTGTGGAAATACTCTGCCACAACATATGTTATCATGTGCCAGAGGATTGGAAATGTTGATCCACATGAGCTGTGTCAAATAAATGATGCATTTTCAAATATCGTTGATTGGTCATTTACATCCATCCGCTGTACAAACACATCAGGACCAACAATGGGAGTGTCACTATCTCAGTCCGAGCCACTCTCAGGAGTAACCAAGGAAAATCATCACTCACTCTTATCAAAAATCCAAATCCTAAATGACTCGTAAATGTCAAAAAGAGCTGTATAGGTAAAGGTGAAAAAGCCAAATGTTTAATGACTTCTAAAAGTACAATTTGTCTAAATGGCATACAATGAATGATTGAAAAGAGTCTACAAAATATTCTAGTCTACATTTTAGTAAATATGAAGATGCCTTTGAAGAATAATGATAAAATCATCAAGTTATAGTTGGAATTAGCATCTATTATGCCCATCAACGAGGTAGTTGCAATTGAATCCTGAATGATTCACTACTCATTTAGATATAATTCTATCCAAGTATCTATGTCTTTAATGTGTTCTTAATGACAAACATTCTCCCCAAGTGATTAGTTTCCTTTTTACATATAAAAAGATTATGAATATTAAAAATGATTCCTATTTATTGCTTGGCAAGTCAACGTGAAGAACCCTAGAACGTCATTATTTCCTCAAACGAGAGTAACTACGCACAAGGAGGAACACTTTGATACAACAACTCTTGGATTTGTCATTTTATCTTGTTAGTTTGTGATCTCCAACTCTAATGCAATGACTAAGTTAGCTAAAATGCTATGACTGAGAAGAAGCAACATCAGCAATAGCAGGGTTTAAGAGAAAGTCAAAACCATCCATGAATGATGGTACATGCCTAAAGGTTTTGGGATAGGTGATGGCACAGAAAGGATATAGATTTAGGATCTTGCAAACATTAATATAATATTTGAAAAACGGGCTGTGATATTTCCTAACTTGAGAAATGATAACTACAGGCAAGCTATTTTCCGGGAAACTATTCCTGTTCACATCGACTGTAATGTCTTCCTGTCCTCTAGATGACACTGAGTAATATTAAACTGTGTGGAAAGGAATGCCCATCTAAAATTACCTGTCCATAAAAAAAAATATCTTGATTGGGTGTACAGTGTCATTGTCCTTTCTTCAAGGTACACATATATTTTGCATCACTAGTCTATGTAGCAAGCATCACCACATCACCACAAAGGCCAATCTAGACCAATTGTATGGTTATCAATCAGAGATAATCATTTTTACCACTTCATGCCAAATAAGTTGGAAATGAAGCAGCCTAAAAGTGTTTATCTTCTTTATTTTCCAACACTTATATTTTGCCTTAAATAGATGATTATCCTCTTTGCAAAGCAGATTATTCGATCATTAGTTCCACTTGACCATGGTACTCAAATTGCTCATGTTAGATTCTATTTACTAATGGCAGAGCCCTATTTGTGTCAACCTAACATTTGTAGGCTCAATTATGATGGTGGTTGTGTTCAGTTTATTTATGAAAATTTGGTTTCTAGTATCCAGAATGTAGATATGGCTGAAACATTGAACAATCCCCATCCTCATTTGATGAGAGTATACGATGAACAATTTGATTTCTAAGGAACGTGAAACATCAACAATATAAGCCTAGTTCACCAACTATCTTTCCATTTCAAGGGTCTCATTTCTTATGAACTATATTCATAACATAAGTGCCACTAGAGTTGAACTCAAAGATTTACCATTTGCAGGTCTTATGGCTAAAAAAGTGAGGTTCACAAGTTGCTACAGATTGCATTATGACGCTAGATAGGATAAGTTGAAACAGAGTAGAATTAAAACCATTGCATGCCCTGTGATGGAATAACGTGCCCAACACATCATTAACTGTCATTGAACACAGAGCTTGTATACTTGTCCGCTGCCATAGGCTTCAGCTGGATTTCTTACACGCGTAAGAGTACCAGATATACGAGCAGGGACAGAATATGTGTATATAAGAACAGTTGCACAGTATTTTAGTGTGAGCATAGGTCAAAGAGCAGTCAATGGCCATATTCTGTCCCTGTTTATTTCTTTTTCAGCAAAGATTTTCTTTTCAATTCAAAATCCAAATCATTTAAAGTTATGCATCCAGTCAAAACTGGCTACACAATGAGTTTTATTAGGTTTTGAAAATATTCTATTTTAGCAATTCTCCATTTTTACAAGAGCCCAAGTTCCAAGCTTAAAATGGACTATTTTTAGTGCAACAACCAATCCTCCTTGCAACATTGTTATAGTTTTTAGGACGGAACTGTGTGGACAACTCTGTAATTAGCAGCCTAGAGTTTCCTCAGATCCCTGTGGCTATTGAAGTCTGTTCATTGCATATTTATAGCATTAAAGGATGACCTCCTGTAGCGGTTTGCAGCCTTGAAAATCTCTAAAGTCTAGCAGAATCGAATATCCTCATCTCTGAAATATAGGAAGTTTGTTACTTCGGACTGTCACAGTATAAATTCTGATGATATATATATCATATCTATATATATATATAATATAATAATAATATTATATATATATAATATAATAAAATATATATATAATATAATATATATATAAATATAAAATATATATATATATATATAACAAGCCAACTTCATTACAGTAAAGCAGTAGTCCAGAATAACTCATTACGGTGACAGTATAGAGGAATATTGAAGATTCAATTCCTTTCCCACTTCAATAAGAAAAAGGATTGAAGACGGATTAGTGATTGTTTTGCTAGGTGACTAATAATTTTATGTGTTGAATGAATGATATTTAACTGACATTTTCTTGTTTCAGCTCAAAAGACAAATGCCAAAGGTGTTAACCACAACAACTTAACAGCTACAAGGTCAGATTAGAGTATGAAAGAGGAGGTAAATTAAATTAACAATTTGAGAAGGAAGCCAAAATAAGGGTCCATAGGTCCTAGAGGTTTAACTTGTCTCTGATACCATGTGTAAGAACCTGATTCCTATTATTAGAGCCTCAATCTATTATACACTAACAGATCTATTTTACTGTTGATTTGCTAGTAATAAAAGGAGCTTGCTGACCTTCTAACAAAGTTTTAAACATTTAACATCTTATCATTTTATCATAAGCAACATAAATTAAGATGAGCATTCCACAAACGTTGAAACTAGAAACACATGTGTCTTTAAAGGGAAAATGAGTGTATATATCAGAAAACAACCATACATACATAAGACTTTGTGGTTATCAAGATAAAAATCTATTACCCCCTATTTTAATTTTGTATAGATATTTTATTGTAGAAGTGTTTAGAAAGTATTATTCTTGGTCAAATTTATATGATATAAAAAAGAACAAGCATTTTTTTGGCTACTATTTAATGTTGGAGAAGTTATGGTAAAGAATTCTACACATTTAGCAAAATTGTCTGAAGCATTAAAATATTTTGATTTGAAGGAGGTTGAACGTACTTAGGGATTTGATCTTGAGATATTATTTTCCCAAAATATAGCATTATTAAGATATGGAAACTTGTTCACTAATATCACTAAAAGAAGTGGAGATTTATGTAGAGACTTCAAGAGAAGAATAAAAGGAATAGACTGTCCAAAATGATGATCTAGTCACACAAGTGAGTACCAATTAAGAAGAGAAAACTAAAATAAAGAAAAGAGGGAAGAACCTTGTAAATATATAGTCCTTATCAGCCCCACAGACACATCAGAGTTCTTCCTCAACCCCTAAAACATAGGACAAAACTAAAACTTGTGGAGAGAGTAATGAATTATTCTCTAATAGAGTTGATGGTGAAGAGCCACCCCTTCATGTTAATTTGGATAAATATCATGTTGTGGTTAATTCACAAAGAATTAATAAGAGGTACGGTAAGAAAGAGTTGCAACAAGCAAAAGGATTCGCTAACATGGAAGTGGATAGTGCTACAATCCTCGACTAGGTAGCACTATGTATGCCGAAAAGTTAAAAATAGTAGAACTAGTTGTAGAGGATCCAACCATTTTTAAAGAAAGCACATTAATTATGCTTAGTACTCATTATGATAAGGCTAGTAAGGAGTTACACATTGAGAATATGCATATCAAGACTAAGAATGTGACAAAGAAATGGAAGTAAAAGGTAGATGTATCAAGAGTTGGACCTAATGAAATTCTTAAGTTACATAAGACTATAGTGGATACACTTGTTCATTTTATCAGAGAGAAAGAAATCTAGAACATATGATTGAAAATAAAGATTCGTGAGCTTGGAGAAGCTCTTAATCCTAGACCTTTGTTCATTCCCCCTTTCGCTATCACAACCTTAAACTTGCACTAGCTGTCACACCGACACACTAAATAGAATCAAGAATGAAACAAAACTATTGAATGGCATTAGGACACACGTTGTAGATAATATCATTAAGTGACTAAGTGTTATTCAAGAGGTGTGGGAGATATGTCTATATTTAAGAAATCTTTCTCAAAGGATTTCTTCTTTTGTAGATTATTTGTGAAAGGACTTGAAACATAATTAGCACCGTGCTAATAATTATTTGATGAAATTTATTGTGAAAATTTCTACCCTGAGTGACTTTTAAAAAATTCAACAAAAACTTCCCAATAGGAAGAAAATAAAATAGATTATTACATGATGGTCTACAAGGATCAAAATGTTAAAGGATGATATTTTTGAGTGTACAAAAATTAATGATTGAAGAGAAATAATTTCTATAAAGCTACTAAAGTTGTCAAAGATCTTCAAGTAACAGGAAATATTAGAGACTCCATATTAGTCACAAACGATGTGCTATAAAAAGACTTGAAAAATATTAGGACATAATGAAGTATTGAGTTTGACAACTTAATTTATTTTCTAGAGGAAGAAAAAAAAGGTTAGTTACATTTGCTAACAAGAATGAAGGCTAACTATTAGTGGTTAAACAATTATGTTCATATTAAAAGGAGATAGAGGAGGAGATATTGCAATAAGGGTAAAGCAAGACATAATAATCCTACCTATGATGGATTATATTGAAGAATGGATTAGAAATTTTTTAAATGAAACTTCTAATCTTTAATAAATACCCATTGGTTAGATTAATAGATGTACGAAGTTCAATACATGCTCCAACGTATGGCGTTGTAAGGGAGAGGATTCATTCCACTGGTCATCCTTCTGCAATTTTCTGAGTATTCTATATCTTATTTGAAGCAATTCCCGTTTCTTTATCCCCAATCTTAGGTCACACAAATTTGTAAATTGCGTTATACATTTATAGATCCCATCCCTGACTACATTATTTTGGCTTTCTTCGAGGTCACTATATACTATTTATTGGTCACAGGAGCCCCATCCGAGTCCCTTAGAGACAAATGCATTCAAGTTACATTTAAGTATGGATAATTTTATATATTTCTTTAGCCACCTTCTTTATTTGAACTTAAAGTCTATATTATTATTTTTGAATTCCCACAAATAACTATTTCTGAGAGTGCATGACAACTGTGGTTGCATAGAATTTTAATTAACTATTGAGATCTCATGAATACTCTCCTATGATTGTTTATGATATTGAATGAATGAAATCATTTTAGAGCTATTTGAAATATCAAAATCATTTCTTTATTTCCCGTCTATTTATTTGCTTCAAATGTGCCTTCCTCATGATATGGGAATGAATATGTACCATGAAATGAATTAGTGAGATAATATTTACTTTTTTTAGTTTTCTCTCGTTTATTTAAAATAACCTAGTCCACTCATAGGGGAATATGTTGAATGCTTAATTCCCCATTTAAGTTAATTAGAAAATTTGAGTGTGTGAAAGAGGATTACCATGTATATAAATATGCACAGGGAACTTACACAAGTCACTAGGAGGTTTACTCTTGCCCTTGACATGAAAAGGGATCAACATAAGGAAATCAAATGCTTTTGAAAAATATAACTTGATGAACGTATTGAGATTTTTAGAAGCCTTAAAGGAGTGGATTAATTCATGAGCTAAAATAATACTATCCAAAAATTTTCTTCCCTCCACATAACTAGTTTTTGAGAAGAAATAAGTGAGGTGAGCAAAGTTTTAAGCCTATTAGAAATGAATTTCGATATTATTTCATAGATGCTAGTGTAGAAATCAATTGTTCTAAAATCATTGGAATTTGTTGATTTTGTTCCTTTTGAAATTAGATTAAGAAAGTTTGCATCTAGAGTTGAAATGGGTAATGTTGTCTTTTCGGTGTATTTAACAAGCTCACAAACCTCCTTATGGATTATTGACCAGTAAGATTGGAAGAAGATAGAAGTAAAACCATATAGTCCTAGTGATTTTCCTCTTGGCATCTCCATAACAACTTGTTCAACTTATGTTGATATGATATCACTAATAAGGGAAACATTTTGTTCAGGGGTAACCAAAGTAAGGGAATGTGCTAATTTGTTTTTTGTATTATTGGGCACCTATCATGCTAGGATTTAGTAAGCAATTATTGAAATAAGTATTCAATATCCCTCTCAATATCATGATGATCCTCCAATTTATAGCCCTATTGATATTTGATGTTATAGATTTTGTTATGTAGACAATGTTGGATCATAGTGTGATGATAATTTTATTTGTTTGTTTCTTACTCCTTGAGCCATTGTACCTAAGGTTTATGTTTCCATAAAATTTCTTCTCAATTGTAACATTATTCCAATTGTGCATGAATCGTCATTTACTTTTGTGATACATCCTTAGTTTTCCCTTCTATAATTATTATTTTTTGTATTTTGTCCATATATGTATCTAGTGTTTCTTTAGTTTCATGAATATTTCCAAAATTCCTTTTTGTTCTTAAGATCTATTTGAAGCAACACATGATCAAATCCTTATCCATTGGAGCCTCCTTCCACCATTTCTCTAGTTTTTCAGAGAAGGATGGGTGTATTATCTAGAAGGGTTCAACTTTTAGAAGGGATGGTTTTTAGGTCTTTATTTCTAGTCCATAATTACATTTATAGGCCAATGTTATAAAAAATACCCTGGTGATATAGAAAATTCTATCGTCAGGCCCATAAGTATCAAATATTTTTGAAAGAAGGTAATGGTCAAGATGAGAAGCCACCTAAGTTGATCCCCATGTTATATTGTTCCAAGTATATATGTCATTACTTGTTTCCAAATATACAATTTTTAAGAATTCTATAGTATCTTTGAAATAAGAGAAGTCCTAATCATACATTTTGATTCCCCTCTTTTTCATTTAGATGTTTAAGGATTTCAATGTCTCCTTCTATTATCCAAA
This sequence comes from Pinus taeda, assembly GCA_000404065.3. Lineage (NCBI taxonomy): Eukaryota > Viridiplantae > Streptophyta > Pinopsida > Pinales > Pinaceae > Pinus > Pinus taeda. Next base: position 16,752 of record APFE031507138.1, on the reverse strand, counting down.
ATTCCTCCCCTATATTTTTATGATTTTTTTGTGGACAATGCAAAAATGTTAACTTATCCCCTTATACATTAGGGCCATAAACATTAGTGATAAAGCCATAGTTTACATAACTGGTGAATTATAAGTTGGGTGTTAGAGTTCTTTGTGTTGATAAGAAGTCTAATAATTTTTTTTCTATGGGGTTCCAAAATGAGTTATTCCTCCAAAGGAACCTTGTGCATCAATGGTTATATCTTGACATAGTTTCCAAATTTGTGTCACAATTTTGGAAATATTTGCATATGAAAATTTTGTTTTTTGTAAAATAACTATAGTTGTTTTTTCCTGAGAAAATTTATTTCTAAGAAGTGTTTGTTTTGATTGTCATTTGGATCTCACGTATTCCATGAAATGAATTTCATTGATAACTATGAGGAGTTGGTTGGAAGGATTTCTTTGTCATGGATATCCTTTTAGAGTTGACAAGCATTTCAACCAATTCTTGAATTAATTGTTTATTGTTTTTCCTTCCTTGTTTTTTGTCTTCCTTGGTAGGATTATAGTTTTCTTTTCGGGAGTCATTTTTTTAACACCTAAAGATGAAGAGTCTAGATATGTCTTACATTATGAGATTGAATATAAAACACTAATTGAACATAAAACAATAATTGCAATGACAAAGGAGACAATCAACACATAAATAAGAGACACCGGATTTGGTTAAGGACTAGGGAAAAACCCCACTAAGGTGGAAAACCATTTAAAAAATCTTCTTCTATTAGATTTTCATAAAATGTTTAGCAGAGAGTACAATGAGATTAATACAGTATCATCCAATAACCCAATCACTTTTAGAAATATGATTCCAGCATCATGATATATTAGAGACAACTTTCCCTGTTTGCGGTCAATGGTCAAAACTCAGTGAAACTTCCTAGTCACATGAATGAGAATTTGTGTGTGTGAATGAATGTTTATAGTCGCTCCCTTGAGCCTGTGATGCCTGTAACTATGGCCAAATATACCATGTGGTAAGCCAATGACTGTAACTCAAAACCCTAAAACATATGTGAGCCTCAGGCCCTGTAATTTCAGACCTTTTCAAACTTTCACTGTCATACCCGCCTCAGAACTGTGCGATCCAATCAATGAAGAAGAGAAGAAGAAGATACTTGGTTATTTACAAATGAGCTTGAGGTTACTTGCATTTATAGGTTTCCATGGGAGTCCAATTTTCTGTGGGACCGACCTTGTTCAAATGTGCATATGTCGGCTTTCCTTCATAAGTACACTTTCCCTTATCCAATTTGAGTGATCTTTAGGTCAATTTTGGTCCTCCCGAAAAGAGGAATTCAATGAAATAATAATCTACATAAAATGAGCCGTCCAAAGTGGAATTTGACCGTAATTTCATAATTTAACACTCCCTCTCTACTAGGGAGAATTCCACTTGTCAATATCTTATCATCAAACATCCTTTCTTGTATATCCTGTTGACATATCATGTCCCATTTATGCTCAACTATATTTGCTGAAAAATTCTTGAATCTAAATAAGAAGAATTGGGGAGCATTAGCTTCCATCCTCTATAATGTTAGAGAGCACACCTCAACTTGAATCTACATCGGGGAGCACCGGGGAGCATGTCTCAACCCATAATCTCATGGGGGAGATAAAAATCTACAACCCTATTTATATCAATGGGTGATATAGGGGAGCACATCTCAACCTATCACATTTCTCACTGATATTTCCAATGATGACCCTCAAGATTCATGTGGTAGAACACCTACATTATAATTTTCTTGGGTTGTACAACCCCAACTACACTCTCAACTCATTGGCCAAACAGGGAGCGATAATCCCAACAAGCCGAGCTTGTGGGTATGATGCTAAATTGGGTATACTCTAGAAAGAAAAATATAGGGGAGAAACATCTCCAACCCTATGGATAACAGATGGGGGAGCGAAATCTATGACCCTATTGTCCAGAGATCCCTCAACCCCAGGAGCTCTCTATCTCAATTACTCACCCTGGGAGTGTTGGTATCAATTTATGACTGACCATTTTAATTAAAAATCCTCTTTTTCTCATCATTTATTAACATTTAACCTTTATATTTCCTCCATAACCCTTAGAAATTGATTGGTATAATGTCATTGTCATTATTTTTATCTTGAAATTAATTTTTGAAATTGTTGTGTTAAAATTGAGGTTTTCTAGAAAATTACAAGATGTTGTAACTTCCTGTAATCGCTCCATGGTTTGACATGTCACATAACAACATGGCAAATTCAAAGATTGTGGGCATGAACCTAAATTTACAGAGATGGTGGATTATCTATCCACTTCCGGGTTTGAAGAATATAGGTGGCCGGTCAATGTTGGTCAAACCCGATTACTTTAGTAGAAATTCCAGATTTTGTGAATATAATTTCTATTTTTGAGATTTTTTCCTAAATGGAGGATCTGATCCAATTCGACCTCCTTTGATGTAATTGACAGGATATTGTTAGGATAATAAGGAGTATGAATAGCTTCTTTTTGTTATGGAGATTTATGATAAATAACTCAAAGGAAACTATATATATATATATATATATATATATATATATATATAAATATATATATAATAATATATATATATATATAGATGAAAAACTTGGAAACGTAGTTTATGTAATTTTTTGATTCTCAGACTTAAATACAGGCTACAGTATTGAGTTCCTTATGCTTTAAGATCCACTCATTTTCTTCATTTGAGTTAGCCTACAGTGCCCTTGCAAAGTGTGGAAGACCCCCCACTAATGAGCTAGTACACTCCTTAAGTTTTTTTTTATAAATTGCATAGATAGATTTGATATTTAGAATTTGTTATTTAATTCATGTGTTGCAAGTTCATGCAATTAAAAAAATTGTTATTAGAAGAGATTTGTATTTGTTGTGAAAGAGCTTTGTAAGAAGTCTCAACCAATATTCATCTTGAAGTTGACAAATATGTTTTCTATTTTATGATTTCAATTTAGAGTTAGTTCATAGTTCAATTTCCATTGATTAAGATTTGTAATTGCATAATTCAATCTATAGTTAGATGAATGAACCTTGTAAGAGGATCAACTATTATTGGTTTCCAAAGTTAATTATCTCATTCATTGCCTTGAGTAGTTGAGATTTAGAAATTGTTTTGAATTGTTATGACTTAGGATTGGAAGGGATTCTATAGAGTAAAGTCCTTGTAAGGGAATGGTAGAATCTTCAACAAGTAATTAATACTTTGTTTTGTTAAATAGGCAAATATATTTCAATCATATTTGTTTTCATCTAAATCAATGCTTAAGTGTTTGAAAAAGACAAGGAGACACCTCTTGTAAGAGAGCATTGCTAATTTCACTTCACTAGGCTATCATTAGAACACTAGATCTTTCTAGATCTATATACATTATATAAATTCTCTAAGTATACCTACTCAGGTTGACAAAGGAATTAAAGCTTAACTTACCTTAGCAAGTAAAGCTCAACAAGGAGCTCAGAAAAGGGGGAAGAGTTGTCTTAGTGTTCTTGATCCGTGTTGCCCCTTGTCAGGAGGGGTCACATCCATCAGTCCAAGCTTCTCATTGAAGACCAAGAACTTCCCTTTCGTCAAAGCCGTGGTGAGAATATCTACAATATTCTCATATGTCGATATGTGATGGAATCGAACAGATCCTCTCTGCACCATGTCTGGAATGAAGTGATATCAAATCTCTATGTGATTAGATTTTTCATGAAATACGAGATTATATGGTATATGAATCCCACTCATGTCTTTTCAACATATCATTGTAGTATCTAGGACCTTCTCAAATAAATCTCCAAATAGCTTACTCAACCAAACTGCTTCGCAGCTAGCCATGTTAGCAAAAATATACTCTACCTCGATGCTACTCAAATATATGAACTTGTGCTTCCTGCTCATGCTATTGGAAATATGACAAATGTGTTGTCCTTGATGGCAACATACTTGATGAATATTGTCAACATGATGCTAACAATATGATTTTACAAGCTAGTACACATGTGACAAAAAGTTTGGGCAAAGGCATAACAGTCCAGAGATAGAAGAATGATGATGGTGATGTTTTGATAAATATAAGTAGGTTTTGTGAAGCAAAGTCATGTACATACGTGGGTATAGAAAAGAAAAAAAGCATATATTTTCCGCACCATGGTATCCTAAATACCAGGGATCTTTACCATGGTATTTTCCCATAGTAATGAGTGTGAAAAAAAATATTTGATCTCTTCTAGGAATACCATCGACATTACTAAGGATTTGACCCGTGGTATTGGATAAGGCCTAAGCTTTATAAGGAGATGAAGATGAAAGTTTTTGGTGTGCAACTAATGGGCTATTAATCAAATATTTAATTTGAAATAAGGTTGCACAAGGAATATGATGTGGGATCATATTTTGTAGATCTGAAATGACTACATGATTTTCTTATGGGTTGATTTGTGATGACAATGTTCAATTCTATTGTGCAGCGAAGGAATGAGTCAATAATTACAGATATGTACGCAAGTTTGTCTTAGAAAAGGCGTGCACATACGCGGGTCTGCCTCTATATAGTCACGTATCGATTATGCATGATGAACATATCTGTACGTGAATATGCTATGTGAAAGGTGTGTACACACACGAATATATTTTGTAAGCAGGTCTGCATACATATGTTAGGGTTTCTTAAGTATGTGCAGTTAATGATGTCTGATTAGTCTTACTGTGATTTCTATTATCCGTTGATGAGGTATTCTTCATAATAATATGTATCTGATAGTCCTGATGAAGTTGAAAGGTTTGTGAATGAAATATTTAACTGGTATGAATGATCTTAAGTAGCTAAAAAATATGTGATGAAGGATATATGTGTCTGTGATTGATTTCAACAGTGTAGTGATTCAGTATGAGGGTTCAATGTTTTGAGATTTGCATGTAGGTATGTTTAATTGAAAGCCTGTATATACACGAATATGATTAAGAATAGTAGCATATATATTTTGACATATTTTTTATCAAGGTTTGTAGTGGCAACAATTGGTTTCAGTAACAATGTATGGGTTGATGATTGATAGTACATTCACATGATCTATTTTGGTTTAGATTGATTGGTTGCAATGAGATTCAGTGATTGATATGTTTTATTTGATTAAGTTATTTGATGATGGTAGTGGGTCTTAATTGAAAATTTGATGAAAGGTGGCCTATAGGTTGATCAGGTGGATCCATTTTGAAACATTCTGAAAAGTGATCCACAAGGAATTGAAGTTAAGGGGGTGGTATCTCCCTTCCAGTAAGTGATAGAGAATGAGAGAAGGTTGTATCCTTCTGCAGGTGGGTTCTTGCATGATGTTATAAGTATGTGCCAGTATAAGATTGTAAAGAATATATTTTTTAAGAATAGGATAGAGACGAGAGCAATGGTGGTTTTTTCCCACATTGGGTTTGCATCTAAAAATCGTGGTGTTCATATGTTTTGGCTATATGTGATTCTTTTTTCTATTCTTACTACATTTTTTTACTGTTTATTTAAATCCTAATGAAGTACTAGTACATTGGTTCAAGTTAAAATGATGAAGAATTAATTGAAAATATAATTAACTGGATATACGCTGGTTGTCTGCATAACAGTAGTGTACATATGTAGGTTTAATTCATTTAAGTCTCATACATAAATCTCAATATAAAAGCAGAAGGTCAAATAAGTTTTAAATTACTGATTCACCCCCTCGCCCCCTTAGTATTTTTCCTAAAAATTGGTATAAGAGTAGGTCCTTCAAAAGAAGCTTGATCGCTTGAAGGAAGATTCATCAAGATGAGCAATACAGAGGGAGAAACATCCATCCGACCACTATTGTTTAATGGATCCAATCTAGTTTTCTAGAAGGTCAAAAAAAGAGATTACCTATAGTCACTTGGATTTGATGTTTGGGGAATCGTAGAAGGAGGCTATCATTATCCATCCACCATTCCCACATATGAAGTAGAAAAGAAAAGCTATGAGACTAATAGAAAAGATGTCAATGTGTTGTTAGGAAGCTTGGAAGAATCATAATTTTTCAAAGTCATGCAATTGAATATTGCAAAGGCTATATGGGATAAGATCATCCAAAGTTATGAAGGTGACACCAAGGTAAAGAGTGACAAACTTCAAACATTTAGAATTCAATATGAAACTCTCAGAATGCATAATGACAAAAGCATTGCAAGTTTCTTTCTTAGAGTAGACGAGATTGTTAATTCAATGAGAAATCTTAGTGACGAAGTAAAAGAATCATCTTTGGTTGAGAGAATCTTAATATATCTAACTCCAAAATTAGATTCAAAAGTCTCTGCCATTGAAGAAATGCAGGATTTGAAGTGTTAAGGAATTTACCCAATCACACAAATTAATTACGGAGAATTACTGAGAGAAATAAATATAAAATAACCAGCAACAACCATAAACACATAAACACACATGTTTATATGGGAAAACCCCAAATCTGGGGAAAAACCCGATCATAATGAAATTTCATTATCCTTGGCCAAAACCCTGTCCAATCCGGCCAAGTGAGCCTTCACCACTCACCTCCAGGCCCCTTGCATTACAATGAAGTCCTTCCAGCCTTTTATAGGCTCCATTACATATAATACCACAGGAAGAATACCATAGCTGCATAATACCATGTGCCCCAAAATCATCACTGTTTAAACTGCTCAACTTTTGACTCTATCCCGAGTCAAGTTTACCTAACAATTCCCCCCTTGAACTTGACTTGGGGTTCCTTGACTAACTCCAGCCAAACCTGCTAAGTGAGACAATCCCGCTCACTCTATCTCTTATCCCCCTCAAAGTTTTTACTCGGGGTATTGTTAACCTGACATCCCCCCTATCACCTAGGTCTAACCCAGACTTTACCAGTGATTACAAAGGGTACACATCCCTTACCCGAGGGGTACACATGCATTACCAGGTCTTACAGTAGTATGCCCATTTACATGCAATAATTTTGACTTCATTAATTTTTTTTTTCTTGTTTATTGTTGTTGCAATTCTGATCCATCCTCTTTCAATTGCAGGTATCCTTGTTTCGTTTCTTTGCTTCCTTTGAAAATTCTTTCTCATCTACATAGTTCTCTGCTTCGGTTTCTTTGGCGTCACCATCCTTACCATCAGATTTCTCATTTTTCAATGCATCTGAAGAAGACACCGGAGCAGAAACCAGGCAGTGCGCTGCATATACTCAGCCTTGTATATTTCAGCCAGCCCTTTCTCACTCTTATTCTCATCCAACTTGATCTGCTCCTTCTTTTTTCAGCTTTACACTTGTGCTTTTTCCTTGCTCGCAGACGTTTCCTATCTTCCTGGGTCAACTCACCTTCATCTTTAACAAGCCCTTCACTTGTAAATAACTCTTCGGGAGCAAGCATAGATGCCTCTAAAATGGCCACAGGAGCTGTATTAAATTTTCCACCATTGATGAGATGTTCATAATGGATCTCGCTCATCCACGACCTTTGACACCTCTGGCGGCACTGATCTTTAGCTGACTGATCAAACATTTCCTTCATACCTGCCTTTGAGCAACGCTGCCAGATCGCAGAGCTTCGTTCAAGACAACCCTAGTTCGCTTGTTCATTCTCCAGCGTTGGCATAGTGGCCCATCTGAGCATTTCTAGAACCTTGTTCTTGCTGCAATTAGATTAGATCTGTGAACAAACTATGCATCAATCTTTTCTATGTCCACCAGGCCAAATGCCCTTGGCAACAAAATCATTTTTCTGAAGCCAATACACAACCTTTGGCTCTGATACCAATTGTTAAGGAATTTACCCAATCACACAAATTAATTACGGAGAATTACTGAGATAAATAAATATAAAATAACCAGCAACAACCATAAACACATAAATACACATGTTTATCTGGGAAAACCCCAAATCTGGGGAAAAACCCGATCATAATGAAATTTCATTATCCTTGGCCAATCCGACCAAGTGAGCCTTCATCACTCACCTCCAGGCCCCTTGCATTACAATGAAGTCCTTCCAGCCTTTTATAGGCTCCATTACATATAATACCACGGGCAGAATACCATAGCTGCACAATACCATGTGCCCCAAAACCATCACTGTTTAACCTGCTCAACTTTTGACTCTATCCCAAGTCAAGTTTACCTAACATGAAGAACCTTACTGTTGAAAAACTTCATGGGATTCTAACACCCTATGAAATGAGAAAAGGGGGTCCATTGTATATTAGAGAAGATGCATTCAAGGACACTTCTAAAGGAAAATAAAAGGAGGAACTTAAGGAACTAGGCTATGTATCAGATGAAGAGGAGGCAAATTTCATGAAGCAACTTCAAGTAGATACCAGAAAATTCAGAGGTAAGCTTCCTTTCAAATTTTTTTCTTGTGGAAGAATTGGTCACTATGCTTCCAAATGTCCTTATAAATAAAATCATGAGAAAGGGAAGAATTTAGCAAAAGAAAATTTTAGCGGAAAGGTCGAAAACAAAAGAAGCTTCTACACTCATGAATATAGTGATGGTATTTCAAATGGTGAAGAAGGTGAGTCTGATCAAGAATATAAATTACTTATGGAATTTGAAGATAAATGTATTGATGCTACTGGTGATGTTTTTATGGATTCCCTAGAAGATAAGGATAATTTTATTGAATAAACAATTCAACTTAAAATTCATTTGGAAGAAGCTAAACTAGCAGAAGAAACTCTAAAGAAACAAATCCTAGAAAAGGAGAAGCATAATGAAAAGTTACAACTAGAAATAGCAAGCCCAAAGAAGGAACTTGAGAAAACAAAAGGTCTAAATCTTAGGTTTGCTAAAGGATTTGAAACCTTAGATGAAATCATCAAACTGGGTAACGCTCTCCTCTCATAAAAATGGGTCTTGGATACATTGGAGAATCATCAAATATTGTAAAGCCTTCTGAAATAGGTACAAGAAGCTATGTCAATGCAGTAAAAAGAGTCATTTAGCAAAACTACAGCCATCAACAAAAGAATAAAGGATCAAACACTTCTCAGGTAAATCTCCCTTGCTAGAATCAAAGGGAAAAATACACAAGAAGGTACTATACTCCCAGAAACTCCTACTTTAATGGTCAGTGCTTCACTCGTCATGATTTTGGTCATAAGGTTCCTCAGTGTGTTGGTTACAAAACTATCATGACTAGAGAAGTAGGACATAAAATGAATGAGATTGGGGTAAAGAAATACTCTTACAATAATTTCTCATCTCTTCAAGATGAAACTAAATGTTCCATTTGCAATAAATTTGGGCCTAAAGAATCTAAATGTAGGAGAAAAATGTGATCAACACCTCAGAATGACACAAGGAAACAACACCTATGGTATGGAAAAAGAAGACCATGGAATCTGAAAACTGTGGTCTGGCTTTATATGCAAGAGATCAATAAAATGTGTGGTACATTGATAGTGGATGTTCAAATCATATGACATCTGATAAAGATAAGTTTATTTCCTTTAATGAAATAAAGAAAGAAAAGAATATAACCTTTGGAAATAATTCACCCGTTGTTATCAAAGGGAAATGAACTTTTTTGCTAAAAGAAAAAGTTAAAGCTAGGAATGTTTTGTTTTTTGATGGATTAAAAAATAACTTGTTGAGTGTTAGTCAAATGTGTGACCAAGGGCACGAGGTTATTTTCAGATCAAAGAATTGTGTGGTTCAAAATCTCGATATAGGTAAAATCATAATAAAGGGAACGAGAAATCTAGGTAATGTCTATGTCTTGGAAGGTAGTTTAGAACATTGTTACACGAGAAAATTAGAATAAAGTTTTCTTTGGCATAAACTATTGGGACACCTAAACTTTAGTCAATTATATAAGTCAAATAGAATGGGAGCGGTTCATGACTTGCCTAACATATCTCTACGAGAAGGTACCATATGAAAATCATGTCAATTTGGTAAGCAAACCAGGGTGCAATTTAATGCCAAAGAAGGTAATTCAAGTAAGCCACTTGAAATTATTCATACTGATTTGTGTGGTCATATAAAAAAGAAGTCTCCTCAGGGGGAACAATACTTCATATTATTCATTGATGATTTTACTTGCATGCGTTGGAATGGCTTATGAAAGCATAAAAACAAAGCATTTGAGAAATTTAAAGTCTTCAAAGCTCTAGTAGAAATTGAGTTAGATTTGAAAATGAAATGTCTTAGATCTGATAGAGGAGGATAATTTATATCATATGATTTTTTCGACTTTTGTGAACAACATGGCATCAAGAGGAAATTTTTTATAGCTAAAAATCCTTAACAAAACGAAGTGGCAGAAATAATGAACAGATCAATCCAACAGATGACATGTGCCATGCTTGATGAGTCTGGAATAACTCATACCTTCTGGGGGGAAGAAGCACATACAATAGTAAATATCCTCAACAAAGCTCATGTTCAGGTAAATAGTGACAAAAATCCTCATAAACTATGGTTTGGTAAACCTGCAACTGTTAATCATTTTAGAGGTTTTGGAAGTGAATGATACATAAATAATAATGATGATAAACTTGGAAAGTTTGAAGCTATATATGATGAAGGAATTCTCCTTGGATATCCTCTAGAAGCAAAGGGTATAAATGCTACAATAAAAGACTTCAAAAGATTTTTGAATGCATTGATGTTGTGATTGATGAACCATCCACATGTACCAAAAAGGAAGCACCAATAGATGATGAATATACTCCTACAACAAGCCAAAAGAATGTTGGAGAAAGAATTAATGAAGCATCAAAAGAAGTAAGTGAGAATAAAAAAGCATCAGAAAAGACTCCATCAATGTATGTTTTGAAAAATCATCCAGAATCTCAAATTCTAGGTGATAAGGAAGTTGGAGTACAAACTAGAAGAACTATTATTGGAACTTCTAGTTATCTAGCCTTATTATCCACAATTGAACCAAAAAATGTAAATCAAGCTAGCAAAGATGATTTTTTGGTTAAGACTATGGATGAAGAACTTGACCAAATAGAAAAGAACCATACATGGGAATTAGTACCAGACCTCATGATAATAATGTTATTGGGATAAAATTGGTATTCAAAAACAAATTAAATGAAAATGGAGAGGTAATTAGAAACAAAGAAAGACTTGTATGCAAACGCTATGCACAAGAAGAAGGAATAGACTTTGAAGAAGCATTTGCCCCTGTGGCCAGACTTGAAGCCATAATAACGTTTCTTGCCTTTTCAAGCTTTCATAATTTCAAAGTCTATTAAATGGATGTTAAATATGCATTTCTAAATGGGGACCTACAAGAAGAAGTCTGCATTGAACAACCTGAAGGGTTCATTCTAGGAAATGATAACAATCTTGTTTGCAAACTCAAGAAGGCATTATATGGGCTAAAGCAAGATCCTCGTACATGGTATTATCATATTGACATGTATCTTCATCAACAAGACACTAAGGGGTCTGCAGATAGAAACCTATATATAAATATGGATGATGGTAAAATTTTAATTGTTGTTGTTTACGTAGATGACATCATATTTGGCAGCAATGAAAAGTCCACAAGTCAAAAATTTTCTTCTGTCATGCAGCAAGAGTTTGAAATGTCCCTACTTTGTGAACTAAGATATTTTCTCGGTCTACAAGTACAACAAGCAAAAAATGGTATCTTCCTCTCACAAAAAAAGTACCTCAAGCATATTTTGAAGAAATATGGAATGGAAGACTGCAAACACGTATGCACTCCAATGGTAACATGATGCAATATCAATTCACATGATGATTCTCCCCCAGTCAACCAATCAAAATACAGATCTATGATCATAAGCTTACTTTATCTTATAGTAACAAGACCAGATATCATGCATGCAGTTGGAATTGTTGGACGATTTCAAGAAAATCCAAAAGAAACTCATATTCATGTAGTCAAGAAAATATTTAAGTATCTACAAGGAACTCGAGAGTTTGTTTTATGGTATCCCAAAGATGCAAATCTTACTCTTCATGCTTACACAAATGCAGATTAGGTAGGAAATGTTGATGACTGAAAAAGAACTAGCAGAGGAGCATACTACATGGGACCCGGCTTGGTATCATGGTTCAGAAAGAAAACAATGCCCCATTTATTTATCTATTATAGAAGCTGAGTATGTTTCTATTGCATCTTGCTTCACACAACTTCCCTAGATGATGCAAATATTGGAGGATATTCAAATCGATTTCTCTCTACCTATTCCTTTTCTATGTAATAATACCAATGCCATAAGTATTTCTAAAAATCCTGTCATGCACTAAAAAACAAGCACATTACAATAAAATACTTTAAGAGAGAATGTGTGCTTAAACAAAAAGTCAAACTGAAGTATGTTCCCTCAAAAGAACAAGTCGCAGATATATTTATAAAGCCTCTTCCACGTGATTCCTTTGAATATCCGAGACAAAAATTAGGATTGGTCTTTGCTTCATCATTCTGTTAATCATTTTGAGCAATCCTTCAAGTTCAGGGGGGGCTGAAAGTGAAATTTATTGCAGTTTACTGTCTATACACGGATTTGATGATGAAAAGTCACCTATATACGCCTATTTTGATCCCTACAGTCACGTATGTTTCCTTGTGATGAAGTATTAGTAGATATAACTCAAAGGAAAGCTATGATATGCTTCTGACAAGTGTTTTTTACTGGTTTTGATATTAGTTAGATATAGTTTGTTGATGATCATATACTTATGGTTTATGAGTTGCTCCAATATAACATTGATTCTTTGATGAATGAAGTTTCTTTGATGACTTGACTAATGAATATGTTGATAAATCAGATTTGATAGTGAATAGTTGGCACATGTTCAGGGAGAGCATTTTTATTTGCTTCTTATAGTAAAATGTTGGCATTATGATTTCTTGATTATGTTGCTGAAGAAACACATGTTCTTGACTTAATTTTTGATGGGGTTCATGGTGTTGTTTTCTAATTCTTATAGTATAGATTATATGGTATATAGTACTGAAGACTATCTTGGTCTTGCTACCTCACTATTGAGGTATTTGGTCTTGGCTATAAATGTCATATCTATCATTTTATGTAAATGTAATGTAAAGACCTATGATGTAATAATTGTGATATTCAGTCATGAATTGACTATTGGGGTCAATTCAATTATGTATGTCATCCCATGTCGGGGATTTGATGTAATATGTAACCCCACTATCTTGGGAGATTGGTCAATATCAGTTATTGGTGATAGGAAAAGTCATGTTTGGTTACTTATTTGTGTATATCCAATTCAACATTTGCTCAGGGGCAGAATGGTCCACATTCAATGATCAATATTCAGCAGCACTTAATTCTGTGATCTACAACACTCCATTCAATATTATTGAAGCCTTTTCGCTTGATGTCAAAGGGGGAGAGTAGCTTGGTGTTTGGAGAAAGCTTCCTTGGAGATAATGTTGGTATATCTAGAGGTATCTACAGATGATTGGTAACCAAACACCACAATGGTTGCCATCAAGTCCAAAGGAGGAGATTGTTGGCATTATGACAAATGTGTTGTACTTGACGACAACCTACCTGATGAAGATTGTCAACGTGATAGTAACAATATGATTTTACAATATAGTACACATGTGATAGAGAGTTTGGACAAAGGAATAGAATTCCAGAGACAAAAGAATGATGAAGGTGATGCTTTGATAAATACAATCGGGTTCTGTGAAGCAAATCCACGTATATATGTGGGTATGGAGAAGAAAAAGTGCTTATAGTTTCCGCACTGTGGTATCCCAAATACTAGGGATCTTTACCATGGTATTGGCCCATAGTAATGAGTAAAACAACAGATATTTGATCCCATCTAAGAATACCATCGACATTACTAAGGATTTGACCTGTAGTATTGGATAATGCCTAAGCTATATAAGGAGATGAAGATGAAAGTGTTTGGTGTGTAATTAATGGGATATTGATGAACTGTTTAATTTGAAATAAGGTTGCATAAGGAATGTGATGTGGAATCAGATATTGTGTATCTGAAATGACTACATGATTTTCTTATGTGTTAATTTGTGACAACAGTGTCTTAATGTATGTTTGTTACTTGGTTTACCGAGATTTGGTTTTGATTGAAGTTCTATTGTGCAGTGAAGGAATGAGTCATTAATTACAGATATGTACACAAGATTGTCTCAGAACAGGCGCATACATATGTGGGTTTGCCTCTATATAGTTGCGTATCGATTTTGTTTGATGCACATATTTGTAAATGGATATGCTTCGTGAAAGGCGTGTACACACGCAAATGTATTTTGTAAGCGTCAGGTACATATGCTAGGGTTTCTGAAGTATGTGCGGTTAATTATGTCTTATCAGTCTTGCTGTGAATGTTTATATCTGTTGATGAGGTCTTCTTCATAATAATCATTATGTGATAGTTTTGATGAATTTGAATGGTTTGTGAATGAAATATTGAACTGGTATGAATGATCTATAAGTAGCTCAGAAATATGTGATGAAGGATATATGTGTCTGTGATTGATTTCAGCAATGCATTGATTCAGTATGAGGGTTCAATGTTTTGAGATCTATACGCAGATATGTTTCATTGAAAGTGCGTATATACATGAATATGCTTAAGAAAAATAACATATATATTTTGAGATATTATTGATCAGGGTTTGTAGTTGCAACAGTTGGTTTCAGTAACAGTTTATGGGTTGATGATTGACACTACATTCACATGATCTGTTTTGGTTTAGATTGATTGGTTGCAAAGAGATTCAATGATTGATCTGTTTTAGTTGATTTAGTGATTTGATTATGGTAGTGGTTCTTGTATGAAAATTTGATGAAAGGTGGCCTATAGGTTGATCAGGTTGATCTAGTTTGAAATATTCTGAAAAGTGATCCACAAAGAATTGAAGTTAAGGGGGTGATAGCTCCTTTCGAGTAAGTTCTGGAGAGCGAGAGAAGGTTGTAGCCTTATGCTCTAATGAAATGCACTTGTGAAATGTATGTGCACTATATATGCTAGGATTCTTTCCGTGAATTAATTTATAGAAATGAAACTAATGGACACTATTTGGAGAATAATTACACACATGTTATTTCAATCCAAAGTTATATTAAATCCTAATTA
>APFE031507136.1:127278-230119 GCA_000404065.3 Pinus taeda | reverse complement strand
ATATTTATTATAGATAAATATAACATCTCACTAAATAATGTAGTAATAATAATAATCCCCTATAATTTTATTTCCAAAGCGTTACAGGTCAAACAGATCTTTCACATTATAATCATATAAAGATTGTAGGGAAACTACCCGTGAAGGCTACTTGTCCTCGCAATATGAAGCAGTTGGCATATTTGGGGACAATTCATTTTTTAGTTAATTAAATCTCATATTATAAATTTATTCCTTCCGTGCAATTATCTGCTCCGCCGCGGCAGATGCCGCCTTGGCGGATTAAAGCGCTGATTGATAATGACGTCGACATCCTTAATCCCAAATATATCGTGGGCCCCATTTTGTATGAACGTTTCGGTTGCCCCGGGGGCCGTTCGGCTACGTTTCGAATACAACGATGGCCCTCAAGGAACGGTCACCGTTCTTGTGTTAACGGTAATTTTGCGAATAGGTTGGGGCTTATGGGGATATCTTCGGTTAGCTTTTGATTTTGACCAATCATGTTTTGATTTCAAAATTCAAATTCAACTCATTATTTAAGAGAGTTTTTGTGAGGAGTTTTTTTATTTTAATTTATAGTGGATAAAGATTGGTTGATTTTTTTTTATTTTTTAATTGAAATTTTAAATTGATTTTCAAAGGAATATGCTCAGTTTATGCTTAGTTTTAATGTTTTTTAAACATTGTAATGTATTAAAAAGTTTGTTAGGTTGCATTCACTTTTAATAAATTTAAAAAATTATATCCGTGTTATCTGGCTCCCTACCCACCAATTTCCTAGGGATTTGAGATTATTCCAATTCTAATAAATTCCTTTATTATAAGTTCTTCATTATTATTTATAGTGATTCATTTATATAAGCAAATTTTATTTAGCAAAATGATCCATTATTTTTAATAAATTTTAAAAATTAGATTCATGTAGCTCCCTACCCACCAATTACCTAAATATTTGAAATTATTCCAATTCTAATAAATTCCTCCATGATAATGATAAGTTCCTCATTATCATTTATAACATTCATTTATAATTTTTTTTTTTTTTTTAAGTTAAAGTTGACCCATAACCTTTTATGCATGGTTAATCAAGTAAATGAGTATATTAGTAAGACATTCTTTGTGTTGCAATAGTTTTTTTTTTGTTAGATTTACTAACATAGATCCATCTTAAGTATGATCTAACATGAGCAGAGAGGGATCAAATTTCTTCACGGGCAAACTTCTTTAAAGTGTAAAATACAATGTGTTATTTTTCATTGTTTAAATTGTATTTTTGAATACTAATATAATATATATAAGACCAAATAAAGGTTTTAACCATAAAAACTTATTTTTTTCATGATATATACATAATTTATTTTAAATGATATATAATGTATATCCAATTGACATTAAAATATTGTACATAACATGTACATTGAGACATTTTATGAAACAAATTAAAATAGTTTTCTTTATTATTAACATATATTTAAGTATATGTCAATATTAATTAGTATTAAAACCAAATTATAAGATTTAAACATCTTACTCAACATTTTTTTTACTTCTAATTACATTACAACATATTCATTTCTTTTTATTATAGTTAACATCATTTTTCTATTTAGAACAAAATTTTCAACTTTTATTTTTCTTTTAAAGGGAAAAGATAGACATACAAGCGTACACATCCCTTTCATAAAAATGAGGCTCTAAACTCAATGAAAATTTGGACTATATCAACCACATTAATATTTTTAATATGGTTGTACTAATTTAAAAAAAATATATTACTAAATATCATAACTCTTATCATAGCTTTTAAGTTTTTAATAATATTTTTAATGTGATTGTACTAATTTAAAAATATATATATTACTAAATATCATAAACTTTTATCATAATTTAATAGTTTAATAATAAAAAAATATATTGAAATGATATACACAACTTATTATTAAAAACAAAACATCCACTTAAAAATTTAATAAAAATAATTAAATTTTTATAAATAATATAATTAATTAATCCATTGTTTCTAGGGTATAAATTTATTAAAGAAATTAAAATTAAAATAAACTTAATAATTTATAATATATTAATTAAATTTGAATAAATGTTTAATTTAATTTTCAACTCAACTTAATTAATATAAACTTAAAAAACATATATATAACTTAATAATATTATGTTAATTAAAAACGTATATTTGCTATATATATAAAGTTTTTATTATAATCTAAAAGCACATAATATTAATTATTAAATCTACCAAGATACTTGTAAAAGAAAATTATTCATTAACCTACTAATTGGAATAGAAAGCACACACCCTCATAAACTTAAATCTATTTGGTTAAGTAGAGTCTACATACATAGCATAAATTTATATTATAAATATTTTATAATACTAGGAATTATCTTAAAAAGTGTAAAGAGATATTGATATTATTTTTAAATTGGAATAGTTGTATTATTAAATTGAAAAAGTTGTATTTTGATTTCAAATTAAATAAATAGTAATTATATATATAGAGCTATGATTCAAAAATAATTAGGTGAACGGTATATTACATGTTCCACTCTCATGGTAGATCTTCAATTGATGATAGAATATCACCATACAAGTAAGAATTTGAGAGACTAACTAAAACATGACAATAGAATAGAATTTGAGAGACCAATCAGGCCTCTCAATAATCAAGCATAATCTTTAGGAAATGAGCATAATGATGTAGATAATAAACTTGAACTTTCTGGGATTCAACTTATTTCGCTTAATAAAACTAATGACTAAACCATCTATGTTGTTGCAAGCATAGGGGTGCATATAAATAAGGGGGCATCAACATCTATACTCTAGAAAAACTTGGGGAAAAGACACCCAGATGTGTAAAACACAGTCTCGAGGAAAGAAGCAAGGGCATATTATTTGGGACTTTTGACCTCTAAAAAAAGAACCATAGGTAACAAAAAAAAGGGGCCACAACTTTGCACAACACTTGAGGAAACTATACCATTAACTTCAAGAACAATATTGTATTACTTTAATTATTGATGTAATTTCAACCAAACTTAAATCACAGCGAAATATTTTTGTAATTGTCATTTGAAAAAACACAAATTTTGTTAGGAGACATTTTTTGATATGCAAGTAGAAAAATTTGGTGTCAAAACATGAACACATAAATGAATTTCATTAAACATTTTCAACAGTTGTTGAATTCTTTTTAGTCCAACATAGAACATCAAATTTCAACCATGATGTCAAGTCACCATTTTCACCTTGGTAAACATTTCAGGTACACACCATGATGTTGAGTCAAAGCCTTAAAGACAGATATAGTCATCTTTTGTGCAATTCAAAAAAGTTTGTAATACTTGAGTGAAATATATAATCACCAATGTTCATGAGTGTGTGTAGAATAGAAGGTCATCATTTTCACCCCGGTAAGCTTTAACGGGTACACATCATGATGTCGAGTCAAAGCCTTAAAGACATATTCAGTAAATTTTGTGCAATTCAAAAATGTATGTAATATTTGAGTGAAATATATTTGACATGTGACCACCATGCATCCTACTACCATATGCCCTGTTAGTTCTGTCCTCCTACTCATATCCGATCCGACGTGGTCCCTATCGTTGCAAATATGACAAAATCTAAAGTATCACTACATTTACCTCTGCTTATTTCTCATGTGTCTGCATACTTTTGTCATTATTTGCCTTACAACTCCTTATTTCTTCCTTTAATCTTCTCAATGTATCTACCAAAATTAATTGGAAGAGTTCGCAACACCATACTGCTTTTTATTCATGGGGAGAGTCTTTGTAGTCTACCATCTTTCTAGCCATTTGATATTTCTTCCTACAAGGTATACCATGTTAGCTAAACCAAATCACAATAAACCAATGTACCTTAGTATAGCTTGGGGAGGATACCTTGTCTGTAAGATCAAAAAATCAGTCTGATACATGTATAAGATAATGCTGACAACATATAGAAACATAACACATAAGCATATAACCATGCAATCATCATTCTAGCTAGAGTCCAGTCATCAATGCATGACCTTATCAACAATGCATACCACGACTTCATGCATGATGACGCCATTACATCATGGTACACTTGACCACATGCAAACATTAACATGCATAAGAAATGTGTAACCAACCACACACATGCATAAACACACGTAATCAAGCATAAATGAACAATACTTGTAACCAAACCTATAAGAATGATACATGTAACCAAACATACAAGAATGCAACCAAAGATACGAGAATGTAATCAAGCATATAAAATGATACATGTAAGCGACATATAACAACATGTAACCAATCATACACTCATGACGATGAATTCCAAAATACACACATCAACTTCCACATGGCGACATCACTACAACCGTGATCAACATTATGTAAGTGCAACAAGCACATGGAATGCAAGCTTAAGCGACACATGCAAACGACATGCATGCATGACTAACACATAAGCCATCCAGTATAAAGGGTGAACCATGCTCTAATACCACTCTGTAACACCCTCCTCCCACATCTAACCAAGCAACAGGCCATCTAGGGTAAACATGCGATAAGAGGCCACTATGATATTATTTGACCTCCTAAGTCATGTTAAGCAACAGAAACACACCATACAAACATTCAACATTAGCATTAGGACCCTCAGGAACCAATCCAACCTTTCTTCCAACTAGCTTTTGGGTCCCACTGATATTTTGGACCAATAAACCTCCAGACGCTCTCATGCTCAAGGCATGCTAGCGTCCAGGGACCTCTAGACGCTCTCACATGCCTGCAATTCAGCGTCCATGAACCTTTTTCACGGTGTTGTGCTAGCGTCCCTAGGATTTGAGCCACTTTTTTAGGCCTAGAGCCCAGGCCACTTCCCAGAATAGAATGGCATTTTCAGAATAGTAAGATAACAAGGAAATGACAGTGCAAAAGAAATTACTTGAATAAGACCTTGATTGGACCCCTACTAGCCATGACAGGCATTTCGTCAAACATATCACAAACATGTAATCTACAGGTGTAAATAAAATATATGAGAATAGGGTCTCATAATTAGCTAAGAATCACTAAGAAACATTCATGCCTCAACACATCAACTGCCATTTCATCCATTAGGTCATAGATACATTGTTCATTCATTTATCAGTAGAAACATGATGAGAGCCATACATAGATGTGGTCATAAAACATGTATATAACCAACATAATAGCAACATAAATACTAATGAAATCACAGCCATATAAACCAGTATAGTACTCATAGAAATACAATAAGAAATAACCTCATATTGATGATGCAAAATCCAAACCCAAGACATGACTTCCACATTCCACCCAATCGTAGAATGGTTGAGCCAAATCTCTCTTCATCCATTAACCCTTATGCCATATTCTGAGCATGAATGTGGGATCTCATAAAAAACATCAATCCAAAACCATCCAGGGCTTCAAAAGGCCATCCAACTCAACCCATCAAAGAGTGATTCCACCTCATAGTCGGACATCACCAAACCATCATCAGATCGATCTCTATCCCAGCTATCTAGGGCTCCAGAGCGTTTATTCCAACAAAGGCTCCATGATTAGTAACTCAACCCACAACCATTTTTGGGCTCCAAAGCATTTGTCTAACCAAGGCTACAGGACTAGTAACTAAACCTAAGTTGTTACAGGGCTCCAAAGCGTTTGTCCAACCAAGGCTTCAGGAACTAGTAACTCAACCCAAGCTAAGGAAACATGAGAACCAATCAAATCCAAAGAAGGAAACAAACCCACAATCTCCATCGTTATCTAGGAAATGACAAGTCTAGGAAATCCATTGTCAATCGAGGAAATCCTTTTGGCTAGTGACAGATCATGACCAATAATCCACATGCATATGTCATGCATTCTAAAATTAGTGAGGAAACAATACATGCAACTCGGTACCCGCAATAAAATCTCGTTGTAGATACTAATCCTGATGTCCTCTTACGATTTCCTGCTCTTCCTTTGCCTTCTTGCTCCAAAAAATCCAAGTATGCCACACCCTCCAAGAGTGCTCCAAGAAAACTCTAAGTATCTAAGAGTATGAGAGAGAGAATAATGAGACAACTCCAAAACTAAACTGAATAAAGGTTACCAACTGGTCCTCAAAATACTTTTTATGAGTGAGGCCTCTATTTCCTTCATTTTCCCATAAATTTCCTTCTTTTTCCTCCTCACATGCAACCAGTGACCTTTCACCTCCCTTTTCTCCTAATTTCCATTATTTTCATAAATAAATGTGCCAAAAAATGCCATTTTTCCTTTCCAAAGCCTTAGTCATTTCCTTTGCCAATCTCCTTATCCATTAAACAATCACAAGTGATCCCCATCACTAGGATTTTGTCCAACATTCAGCTTGGAATAAGTAACCCATCAACCATGGTTATTATTTTTCCTTTATTAAATTTTATTACATGGAATTTTTACCAAGGTTATTACATGAACAAAGGAAGACATGCTATGTGCAATTGACGACATATAGTTCAGGGGATATTTTGTACATGCATTTGCAAAAAACAATGGAATTGCAACCTCAATCATACATTATTGGATTGATGGGCTCACTCATACAAAGTGTAGAGGGCCTGTTACAGTTATGACTAAAGAGGAGGAGGTTGAGGTGGTTGTGTGGTGTAAGGAGATGGCCCAATTGGGACATGGGTTAGAGTTGATACAACTCAAATCCACAGTAGCTCAAATATATCAAGGGAGGTCAAACCCCTTCAAACATGGGTTTGGAAAATCTTGGTGGAGTGGGTTTAAAAAAAGGCATCTAGACCTTGTGTTACGAACAACCGAGGGCCTTGACAGAGACAGCGTTTTAAATTTACACCCTGCAATTGTGTCTAATTTTTATGAGACCCTTTCTCATGCATATGATAAATACTCTTATGCCCCAAACCATATCTAGAATTGTGATGAAACAGACTTACAAGCTGGAAGGAATTGTGGCATGCGAGTAATTGCCAAGAGAGGGAGCATACATGTGCCAAAATGTTTTCCTAGGAGCACGACGTAGATCACTATTCTTTGTTGTGTCAATGCAACTATTTCTTCAATCTTATGTTTTTATTTATTTAAAGGTAAAACTCAACTTAAAAACTATATACAAAATTGTGAACCAGGTGCATGCATGGTTGCACATCCCCATGCATGGATGACAAAGGAACTCTTCTTGAATTGGATTTTTCACTTTGTTTCATCTGTGTCAGGTGGTGTCCCACATGAAAATAGGCACCTACTAGTTTTAGATGGCCATGGAATCCACATGGTTGTGCAGGAAATCGAGTACGCTGACCATTTGGGCATTGACCTAATAACACTGCCAACTCATACCACTCATAGATTGCAACCCCTTGATGTCAAGGGGTTTGGGCATTTCAAGGACTATTTCAGGTCAGATCAAGCTTCAAGGATGACAAATAATCCAGGGGCGGAGGTAAAAAGGTTTGAGCTATCTAAGCTTGCAAGTAAAGCATCTAAAAGGGCTCTAACACCTTCTAATATCAAGATTGGATTTAGGAGGACTCGAATTTGGCAACTGAATGTTGATGCTATTATTCATGAGACTAGTTGCAGCTAGGCATTTGTTGTGGAAGGTCAAGAAGCAGAGGGCTTACATCACCAGGTTGATGCCCAAGAAGATGTGGATTGGCAGGAAGATGGTATTTCTATTGAAGATAAGATAACCCTTTCTCAAGGGAACTTCTATGGTGATGATTGTTGAGTCCCAATTTTGCTCATTTTTTATAATATTTATGAGGCCTTAACCCCCATATTTTGAACCCTTCTTATCCTTAAAAACCTTCTTTTACTAAATTTTGTGTGTTTTCACCAAGAGGGTGTTGTGAATTTGAAAGAATGTAAATTATTTCAAAATGTACCATTTTACTTTAATTCCTAAGTATTTTCGAAGTTAAATGTTATCTAATTGAATCACCTACAATGTCAAAGAAGCTGACCAAATCTTGCACATATCAACCATTTTCTGAAGCGGTTTTGAGATTCTTATAGCTACTCGACAATTTCCTGCAAGTTCACCTATTTCCTGTAGATGCAGAGATTTCCTATAATCGCCCTGATTTCCCACAATGATATTCATGGTTGAGTATGTTTCGGTTAGCCTCAAAGAGAACGAAGACATGGGTTTTGTTGAGAAAGTCACCAATATGGATGTTGTCCTATTGGTCGCCTCAGAATTTCCATTGAAACCGCCCAAACCGTAAGTCCTTTTTCAGATGGTCGTATTGAGAGGCAGTTCCAGCAACTTCATGAGGTCTATTTGATCCATGCTTTCACTCATGGATCGAGTTCATCATGCCTATTTCTGTTATCTTTATCAGCTATTGTTAGTCCACAGTTGTAGGGTGTTAGATTTTCTAATTTGAGGCATATTATGCCCATGTATTTGTATAAAAGACCTTTATGTTTATTGGGATAGGGACGAGGGGGGGTAGAGAGGAGAGTGACTGGTTGGATAGATAAAATATATCAAACCCTGTATTACTATATATTTTCTATATTAATATAATACTTTATGTTCTACTGAATTTCATTGAGTAAATCCTTTCGTAGTTAAAGGGGCTATGAGTAAGGGAGGGCCCCCTTTACTCACAACTCCTGTATCTACATATTTTTTTTTCTCCATTCATTTTTGTCATGCATCAATAGAATTAGTACACAATTTACAGTTCTCTTTTCTAATTTGTAGCAGCTTCTGAATGATGGTTAAATGTGAGCTTATTTGATAAATGATTTGGAGTTGTTGAATAGGCTTTAATTTCTATTATGCAATGTGTGAATTGAGTTAGTTGTTGTTGTTTGGGTTTGTATCTTTTCTTGATATGCATCAGCAATAGTAGGTGCTATAGAGGGATGATTAAATCTGCTCCATAGCCTTTTCTGCCAAGTGTTGATAGAGGAAAAGATTTCTCGAAGCTGTGTGTGCTTAGAACAACGCTTACAGAATTAGTCTACATATATTTTGCGCAACATCTCACAAGCTTACCTACCCTTGGTCGATAATTTATTTCTATCAAATTATGACTCTATAATTTGCCCAAACATTTTGGCACCTTTTCTGGGGAGGTGCTAAGGGATGATATTGGAAGTGTTTTAGTATGATTTATTTTGTTTAAATTTTTCAAGGTTGGGGGAGTTGAAATGGTAAGACATGGGGTAAGGCCTATGCACCTGTGGAGATCAGAATTCACCAAAGCCATGTCCTAGTTTTGTTAAGTAGAAGTTTTTAAGTTTTTTTCATAATATATGAATAGGATCCATATTTTCAAATGTTTTTACTAGTGGTGTGAGCACCACTTCGTCCACTAATAAACTGGTAAGGAAAAGGAAGTTCGTAAAGAACAAGGAAAAGGAGACGGAGGAATCCAACAAGGAGCTTACAACTCTAAGCAAGGTTTGTGGTTGATCCTAAGCAAACTAATACTCCCACAACAACTTCTTCTGCCAGAAAACCCTCTGTTGCTACTCATTCAGAATTGCAATGGCACCTCAAAGGCCATTGAAACCATGACCTGCAGGTATGTTACAACAACATTTTCAATTTCCTTATGCCCAGAATCGGATGTGGAACATTCCAATGCCTTGGTAGCCCTGGTCTCGGCAGGGGAATTTCCCTTACCCCGCTGCACCAAATTATTCCCCTCAAAACTTTTATTTACAAAAAATAGTATGACAACAGCTTCTTGCCTAGCCAGTATCCAATCTCAACAGCAAAGTTGTCCAATCTACTCGCAAAATTGGAATGGCCATTTATCCCACTTATCCTACCTATTACATTGCACCTCAGCCTCTGTAGGAAATTTGTGTACCTTTTTCCGCAAGAGTTTCCCGCGTCTTTGTAGGAAATTAAACTAAGGTTAGGAAAAGTGGTGACCCAGCCAAAAAATATTGAAGAGATTATAAAGGAAGAAACCCCTGCTACACTTGAAATAGAAAATGTACAAGAAACAATAGAACAAAACATTCTAATTTCACAATAACCTTTCTCATCTCAAACTGTCCAACCTCCTTTTCCTGAGAGGTTGAGGGTGGGAGAAACGACAAAACAACTCGAATCTGATCTAGTATCCAAGTTAATAAATTTATGCATCAAGATTCCTTTACTGCAAGCGATTAGGGATATCTTAATCTATGCTAAAATAGTTAGGGAACTATGTATCAAAAAGCCAGGGAAACAAAAGAAAGAACCCTCTACAATTCCAGTAGGTGGGAAAATTGCAAACCTTATGTCTACTGGATTTGCCATTAAAAAATATGCAGACCCTAGAATTCTTGTGGTTACCAGCTTCATCAATGGATATCCAATAATAAATACTTTAATTGATTTAGGTGCAGTCATTAATATAATGACAATGGAAACACTGTCTCATATAGGATCCTTTGATTTTCCTCCTACCCCTACGGTGTTAGAATTAGTAGATAGATCTAAGGTCAATCTAGAGGGTGTTTTGGAAGACATTTCCATTTCATTAGATTCCTGGGAATATCTTGTAGATTTTTATGTTCTTCAGCCTAGGACTAATTTAGGGAGGCACCTTTTGATCTTGAGGAGTCCTTGGTTGGCCACAATGAATGCCTTCATTAGGTGTAGGTCAGGGAACATGACCATCACTCATGAGGATGAAATTAAGCATATCAATCTATATCCCCTTGCTAAACCCCTCTTGAAATTAGAAAATATTCATTGCGTTAAGGAAGAACTTAATTCAGAAATTATTCAACCAGTTTTGACAATAGCCCAAGCTATGGGCCTTAAAGAAAACACTAGGGATAATTTAATTAATTTCTCTATTTCAAACACTGATTTTTCCCAGCACTTAGAGGGGCAGTCAAGTCATGATAGATTTCG
Source organism: Pinus taeda (assembly GCA_000404065.3). Classification (NCBI taxonomy): domain Eukaryota; kingdom Viridiplantae; phylum Streptophyta; class Pinopsida; order Pinales; family Pinaceae; genus Pinus; species Pinus taeda. The sequence continues at coordinate 219,189 of APFE031507136.1, read as the reverse complement.
TTGCTGAGCATAACTTCCAAGACCATAGTACAATAGTTGAATTAGATTCATCCCTCCTATCTGTATTTCCTGCAGAATTAACGATTGAAGGTGGAAGCAAGGTAATTGAGATATTTCCTAGAAAAACTTTAATTATCAATTTTGTCCTAACTTATGAACAGGAAAATCGATTAACTTAGATATTGAAAGATTTTTCAAACACAGTTGCTTGGGAATATGCAGATATCGATATGATACGGTATCTTCTTTGATCTTTTATATGATTTCATAGAGGTTTATATGGATGGTTTTACGGTGGTGGGTGATACTTTTGAAGAGGATTTACTTAATCTTAGGAAGGTTTTGCAAAGATGTAGAGAGACTAATATTTCATTAAGTAGTGAAAAATGTTTTATAATCTTGACTGAAGGAATTGTCTTGGATCATCATGTTTCTGCTGCAGGAATTAAAGTTGACCCGACAAAAATCGAAGTGATTTTGAAGAAGAAAGAGTTGGAAATGGTGGGAAAGGGGGTCATTCATTTCACTACCTCTTCTTGATTTTCTACTGCAATAGAACGAGCTTACTTTGTTCCTTCTTGTGCTCATTAAACCATGAGAGGAACGTCTATTGGGTACAGATTTATTCCTTTTTCCGAGCCCAATGGACTAATTATGGAAAAGGAGCCACCTTGGAGTCTTCTTTTTCAGTATTTCTAACTCTCTAAATTTGGAATCTGGCAAGCACAAATTGTCCTAGGCTTATTAAAATAATAGGTCAGTAGATCCTTCTGGATCCTTAAAATAAATTTCGTTTTTCAAGACAATTTTTGGTTTTCTCGTGTTGGACTGATGTGGGATTTCTTAAGGCCCTCCTTCCAATGATCTTGGCCCATCGACATCAACAACTTATCTGGGTTTCAAGATTAGAGAGTGGTGATGCCTTGAAGCTTGTATACTTTAACGACAGGCTATCTCACCAGCAGCAACGGGGATTAATTATGGCTCCTTGACTGCTGGATCCTACAGGGGGTTCGACAAAAACTCATATATTAACACCTAAAAGGATGCATCAAATGTACCTTGGTCCTCGCTCTCATCATTGGTGATGGGCCTCGCATTGGTTAACAACTGACCTTAATGGCTGGTAATACAATGAGTTCATTGTACATTCGACCTTGACCCATTTATTCGTGTGCAGTGAACTATACAAGAGGGGGAGAATATGGTTTCCTGTAGATGGACTTCTTGCAGAACATTCCAGTAGCAACATTTCCACAGCAAAAATAATTATTTCCTAAAGAATGAATTTCAAGCAGAGCATATTCTACAAAATCTAGAAAGTACTGATTATCATCATTGTTATTTGAGGCCGCGTAGCTATATGATCTTTCATCTAATATGATTTCAAAGTTTTTCATAATTTCATAGTAAGTACAGGTGTCATCAAATGTATTAACAGTTGTAAGGTAATGTCGAAGGTACATTTTGACGTCAGAATACTTAAGATAAGAAAAGTAATGGTACTAAATTTTTTATATTTGCATGAATTTTAGTCATGGCTATCTTCGCGGAAAAGACAACCTTGACCGTTGGTATCTTACACAAATTCCCATTTCTGCCTATTATTCTGATTTGCACAATGTTATCTTCCCAATGTTTATCTAACAGAATGGATCATGATGACAATCATGATCACGTTCCCCCATAACTCAAAGTTTCCCATTACTCCCGAGTCTTTCCTAATAAAACCTTCTTGCTTTCATTGGGTTCGAATTATTTCTGCCTAGTTTTAGTAATTGGGAAAAATCCAAAGCCGAAAGGGCACCCTCACGTCTGCTAAACGCTTTACGAGGATCTAGCTCGCAAAGATGGTGATTAAAGAACTTGGAGAGGAAAGGGCATAACTCGTCAAGACTAAGGAACCAAGTTTGTTGCAATCCTCTTAGGAACAACGAGATGATGAGGGGAACTCTAAGGAATTAATGAGCTCATCGTGTCTAAATGGGTGCTTTGGACAAAAAATAAAACTTAAAGGAGAATAGCTTGCGATTGCAGAAAGAGGTGGAAGAATGGAAAGTAAAAACATCAGAAGGCCTATCGTATTATGAAGAAACATCAAGTTCAGATTGGTCATTTGCAAAATAAGAATGAAGAGTGTCATAACAGGGTATAGAAAGTAGAATCCAGCAGGGCACACCTAGACCATCTTACTGCAGTAGTTGTGGCCCAGAACAAGGATTGAATTTTCTTCCTGGAGGAACATTTTTGCTTGCATAAGGGACATGCAAGGAGATTGGTGTGGGGAAGATGTTGAGTCCCAATTTTGCTAATTTTTTATAATATTTCTGAGGCGTTAACCCCCTTATTTTGAACCCTTCTTATCCTTAAAAACCCTCTTTTACTACATTTTGTGTGTTTTGACCAAGAGGGTGTTGTGAACTTGAAAGAATGCAAATTATTTCGAAATGTATCATTTTACTTTAATTCCTAAGTATTTTCGAAGTTAAACGTTATCTAATCGAATCACCTACAATGTTAAAGGATCTGATCAAATATTACACAGATCAACCATTTTCTAAAGTGGTTCCAAGATTCCTGCAACTACTCCGCAATTTCCTGCAAGTTCGCTGATTTCCTGTAGATGTGGAGATTTCCTGTAACCGCCTTGATTTCCCGCAGCAATATTCATGGTTGAGTATTATCCGGTTAGCCTCAAAGAGAATGAAGACATGGGTTTTGTTGAGGAAGTCACCAATATGGATATTGTGCAATTGGTCGCCTCAAAACTACCATTGAAACTACCCATACCTTCATTCTTTTTTCAGATGGCCGTACTGAGAGGCAGTTCCAACGGCTTTATGAAGTCTATTTGATCCATGCTTTCAGTCATGGATCGAAGTCATCATGCCTATTTCTGTTATCTTTATTAGCTTATTGTTAGTCAGCAGTTGTAGGGTGTTAGATTTTCTAATTTGAGGCAAATTATGCCCATATATTTGTATAAAAGACCTTTATGTTTATTGGGATAGGGACGAGGGGGGATAGAGAGGAGAGTGAGTAGTTGGACAGATAAAATATATTAGACCTTGTATTGTTGTATATTTTCCATATTAATATAATACTTTATGTTCTGCTGAATTTCATTGAGTAACTCCTTTTGTAGTTAAAGGGGTTGTGAGTAAGGGAGGGCCCATTTTACTCACAACTCATGTAGTTGCAGATTTGTTTTATTTCCATTTATTTTTGTCATGCATCAATAGAATTAGTACACAGTTTACAGTTCTCTTTTCTAATTTGTAGTAACCTATGAATGATGGTTAAATGTGAGCTTATTTGATGAATGATTTGGCATTAGGGGAATTTTGATGTCTAAAATGGGCCTCCTAAGAAGAATGTACAACCAAAATAAACATTATAAGAACCAATAGGATTCAAAATGATGATGTCAACCATGGGGGATGATCCACCATTTTTTCAATAAAAAAGTACAAATATTAAAAAATAATAAAGTAATAAAACTACTTTTTTCAATTTGTATTTTCAACTTATCTCCCTAAGTTTTTACTCAAATTTTGAGCGGGAGCACTCGTTTGGATGCAAAATTTGATTCCTCATCCAAGGAGTACCCATGTTGAATACTTTCGATGGAAACTCCTACACGAAAATGAGAAATACATGAAAAAAACGTGATTACAATCACATTTTTTATGTATTTCTCATTTTTCATGTAGCAGGGTGCATTGAAAATATGCAACATGGGTACTGCTTGGATGAGGAATCAAATTTTGCATCCAACAAGTGTTTCCACTTGAAATTTGAGTAAACGCATAGGGAGATAAGTTGAAAATATGAGTTGAAAAAATAGTTTTGCCTTTTTTCTCTCTAAAATTTGATGATGTAATCTAATCTAATCTAATTTTATTATTTCCACTATTATTTTATAATTTCCTTAGGAGGCCCATTTTAGACCTCAAAAGTCCCCTAATGATTTTTTGAATAGGCTTTCATTTCTGTTATGCAATATGTGAATTGAGTTAATTGTTGTTGTTTGGGTTTGTATATTTTCTTGATCTGCATCATCAATAGTAGGTGTTGTAGAGGGATGATTAAATCCGCTCCATAACCTTTGTTGCCAAATGTTGATAGAGGAAAAGAATTCTTGAAGCTGTGTGTGTGTGTGATTTTATTTATAACAACACTTACTTTATTAGTCTACATATATTTTGCGCAACATCTCACAAGCTTACCTACCCTTGGTCGATAATTTATGTCTGTCAAATTATGAATCTATAATTTGCTCAAACAATGATGATGAACATGTAGGTGAAACATAATTAAGTAATGAACCAATTGTCAATAACAGGGAGGCTGTCACACCCACTGAAGCACCTATTAATCCTGCATGTGACATTCCAAATGAGGAATTTGATCATGCAAATGACAATGAAAATGTGGTTTCAAATGATAATGTAATAGGAGTCAACAATTACCAAATGAGCATGCTAACCTAAGTAACCCCACCATCATGGTTGGTAGAGGCCATGATGAATAACAACAAACATAATGTGTCATCCACCAATGAAGAAAGAATGGCCATGCCTTCACAATTATTGTATGTAGCATTTACCGACGAGTGTATTATAATTAATATAACACTCCTTAACTAAACCCTTTCAGTTTTATGTAAGGATCCAAAAACTCCTATATTTGTGCTTAACAAAAGTGAGAGAAATGTCTTATATGAGAATTATGATCCATTGATAATGCTCATGACACATGAACCCTCTAACGAACCCCTTTGGGAGACCTAATGTTCTAGAACTATTAACCAGTTTTTGAAATGATAAGTTGAGGAAAAATAACCTTCTCTATAATCACTATATATTTTCATAGTAAAATCAACGAAAAACTAAAAGTAACATTTTCATTGGGACAATATATCTACAAAACCATAATCGCAACATCAACCATTCAAGATATAGGACATAGCAATACTCAGTAAGTTAGAAACACCAAACAATATTGTAGCATATAAAACTCTTGTCAGAATAATCCCCTCAAATTCAAGCAACAACATTCCTTGTGTTATAACATATGGAAATCTTAGGATAATGGGCGACTCCAAGCTTATTATATAGTGGGAAAATAGAAAATATAAGATGAAAAACTCAATATTGCTACCCAAATCATCGAAAAAACTATACAGGTAAGAACTCAATTTGTATATGTTAATTTCCAATACAAATACATAAAACTAAAATCAAATTATTGATCATTATTAATGTTTTCCAATTCTTGCAGGTACTCATCTAATATCCTGAAATACAAAATTCAGAAGCCACAGAAAAACCCTGCATCCACAAAAGCCATGCAATAACCCACTGAAGCCATAAAAAAACCCAAAATTCCAAATACCCCTTAAAACCCTTTAACTGAGTTGAAAACCCCTAAATTTTATCTCAACCTAAGCCACAGAAACCACCAATTTTGGTAGCCACAAAAGCCATAGAAAAACCCTGCATCCACAGAAGCCACAAAAGCCACATAATAACCTACAAAAAGCACAAAAAAACACCAAATCCCAAATATCCCATAAATCCCTTTAACCAGTGGAAAAACCCCAAATTTTATCTCAACCTAAGCCACAAAACCAACCAATTGAAGCCACGGAAAAACCCTACATCCACAAAGCCATAAAAGCCATAGAATAACCCACAGAAGCCATAGAATGGTGTGAATACCGAGCAAATTGATGTGTTGACAAACACAGTTGCAGGTATGGCTGACAGGATGAACAATCCTACTAGAGAACAACGACACCAACCTCCAAATGTATGTTGCAGTGAGGCAACCATTATGTCCAGTGTTGGGTCAAACAGGGTCAAGCGAGCGAGAGATATCAAGCAAAGTTCCTGCCAATTCCAAACCAGATTCGATAACATAGAAACCTGCAACAACGTCTTGCAACCCAAGAATTGAAACCCTTTATTGCGTCCACACCCCACCTCTGTGGTCGAACAACACACCTCTACTGTTGAATAACACAACTCCGCAATCGAACAACATATCATTATGTGCGAGAAACAAACACCAAACACACCAAAAATGAACACCTCACACACAGGAAATGGCAGAGCGAAACGAACAGGTTTTGGGCTTGAAAACCAATGAACGGGGCGGCAAACAACCTCAAGTAGCCCATACAGTATCCCTAGACGACACGAAGACATGTAGGTGGGCTTCATGACACAAAGGAGACATGTGAAGGAGCGAGATGGACATGTGTTGTACAACTTATTCGCCTAACTAGGTGTCATTGTATGTCCACGTAAGGAGGCCACGCCACTACTGGCCTCCCTCCCTTATTTCATATCTAAAAATTAGTTGAAGAAGTTTTCCAAAATTATTTTAAAGGTTTTTAATTAGGAATCTCCAATCCACTTTAAGTCGTAAAAACCACTTAAGTTGCAGATGCTTTTATGGGAGTGAGTTGCTTTGTATATTCAAATATAATTACATTGATATGTATACTTATTTCAACCTTTGGATGTGGACTTTCAAAATTTGAATTTTTTTGTGAATGAATGCACAAGATTAAATGTTAGCTTAATATGCTTTGTCGTATAACCTAATTGAAGGTTGTGATTTCAGTGAGGGTTATCAAAGGGTTGTCTCTTGCCCGTTACAAACACTTTAATGAATATTTTAATAAATATTTAAGTGGTTGGGTGACGTGTTGGTGGCGAGGGGAATCGGTTTATTATTGACATCCTTGGCAGTTTGGTGAACCGCCAACGCTTTGTAATTACAAAGGATACACGCATCTATAATCACATTCACAATTTAGAATAAACTCTTCACCCGTCAAATGCTCATGAATCAAGTAGGTATCATGTTTCAAAAGCAACTCTCCACTCATCAAATGTTCATAAATATGGTAGGTAAGAAAAATTCCTAGTGTTTTCAAAATTTACTTAAAATAAAATCTCTATTTTTAAGCTTGGTCTATTAATTATTTCAATATTATTCTCTTTCTTTTATTTTTATAAATATATATAACTAGCATTTGCACCTTATGTTGCAAAGGAAACGCCATAAGGCATAGAGTGGTAAGGCATAGAGTGGGGAAGAATAGCGACATGTGAATGGACATTGTTGAAAGCAAGGGTGGATGATAATGAGTTACAATTGCAATATTTAGTTATGTGTATTCTGAAAATGGATATTTTGTAAATAATAATAGTTTGTGGAAGAATAGTGACATGTGAATGGACATTGTTGAAAGAAAGGGTGGATGATAATGAGTTATAGTTGAAAGTATTAGTTATGTGTATTTTGAATATGGATATTTTTTAAATAATAGTAACGTGTGGAAGAATAGCAACATGTGAATGGACATTGTTGAAAGCAAGGGTGGATGATAATGAATTATACTTGAAACTATTAGTTATGTGTATTCTGAATATGGCTATTTTGTAAATAATAGTAATGTCATGTAGAGGTTATCCATTATCCATGTAATTGTTTTTGTTCATTATTTTAAAGTGTCTAGTGAGTTACAACTGCCCACATCTAGTCTATCAGAAACAAAAACCAGCCTTCACAGTTGTTTATTAAATAACTGACTATAAATAACCCTAAAATACATATCTCACTTTAGTTTAAGATGGGTGAAAATGAGCTTCACTGCAAATTATAAGACATTGACTGCGAAACTGAGGTGACACGATGAGCAACATGTGAATGGACATTGTTGAAAGCAAGGGTGGATGATAATGAGTTACAATTGCTATAGTTAGTTATGTGTATTCTGAAAATGGATATTTTGTAAATAATAATAGTTTGTGGAAGAATAGCGACATGTGAATGGACATTGTTGAAAGAAAGGGTGGATGATAATGAGTTATAGTTGAAAGTATTAGTTATGTGTATTTTGAATATGAGAAGACAAAACATATCTCTCTTTTCCGTTACCCATCTACCACTCATTTTGATAGTTGGTAACTACCATGACCTCATCAACAGGTGACAGGTAGTTACTAGCTCATTAATAATTATCTAAAATTATTAATCACCTTAACAATTTGACGAGAACAATTTAAATCATCAAAGAAATGTTGAAAAAAATGAAATTAAAAGATCCATGTGGCTTTGGGTCCATGAGTATGTCTATAATAGAGTCTAGAAAGGTATGTAGGCGATGTTCATGATGGATCTTAAACCTGATAATTTCCGTTGTAAAAGATACCTAACTAATTTTATCAAGCTTCAACATAACGTAAAATTGATGTCACCCACCAACATGATGTGAAATTGATTTAGGGTAATGGTTCTATTAAAATAATTACACAATCCTAAAAATTTAAGGGTTTTTTTTAAATTTACATACAAACCAACAAGAAAGAATTAGAACACAATCACATGATTAAGAATTTGCAAACTTTATTAAAAAAACCTAATAAACAAACTTCAAAGGATAAGAAGGGGAAACAGAATTAATGAGAGGACAAGGAACCAAGTGAGAGGGGGAAATAATGGAAGAAGGAACATAAGGGACATTTAACTAAACAAACAAGGATTAAATAACAGGGAGGAAGAAAATTAGTAAGAAAAATTTAAAGGAAAACAATGAATATGTTTTGGAATATCTTACAATCATGTATGGCTACGAGATATTATATTCTCAATAGTGCGCTTGATATGTTTTATTATACTATATGGTTACAAAATATTATTTTTAATCGTGTCCTTTTTCGAAATGTTTTATTTTTTAATTTTAACGATGATTTTGATCAATTACGAATTGTTTTATGGGAATTTTTTTAACATTCACAATTTCTAAATAACTAACATTATAATCAAATATGAAAAAATGAGATAACATCCACATATCATAAAATCTTCTCAATAAAATTAATAAATATAAAGCATTTCCTATGACCTTGTTATATGAAACTACCTTGTTATATGGTTTCAATAAAACTTATATTGTTTCTTATCACATTGCATTTGAACCTATTTTCCTTGGTGGAAAAGATGGCATGTAAATATTTCCCGTCGGCAAGTTTTTTTATTAGCTATGTGCTTTGTAATGGCAAGTGGATTTTTGTTATTTACCGTAATTACTAGGGTAAAATTGAAGTGAGTCATTTTAAAGTTGTCTTAATTTTATGGGATAAATATAGTTTTTATTTTTATTTTTAGTGTATACTAGAATAAAATGCAGTAGTCTATAACGCGATTTTTTGAAAGCTTTTCCGGCGGATTTTTCCGGTTAAAATCCGGCAGCAATTCATTGGAATCCCAAGTTTGATAGCTAGTTTCTGCACAATCAATGGCTCCCAGGGGTTTTCTAGGGCGCTGAATCCAAATATGCAGTTAAAAAACCATTTTAACTGCTAAAAATCAAGATTTAACCTCATTTCTTCCGCCGGATTCCGTCACCGGAATCTCCAAAAAGTCGCATTATAGACAACTCCTATATATAATTATATATATGAGATTTTGAAAGTTAATCTTTTTTTAAAACCAGTATATATAGCCTTTAGTACTTACATGGACTTTGCTTCAACATTGATTTGACACTGTATATTTAGGCGGAAAACTATTAAGAGATTTTCAAAACTTTCACATTAATTAAAATATTTTAATATTTTTTTATAATAATATTTTTTTATTAAACTGATACCAAATAAGATAATATTAAAATCCTTTTGCTATAGTACGCCAAATTAGAAACAAGGCCAACAAAAAAGTTAATGTCTTTTATTCTAAATGCCCCTATACTAACAAGATACATAAAATAATGATCTACTACCAATACTTCATTATGTAATAAATTGTGCCACAATAATGGTAAATTCCAAGTGAAGTTGAAAAATAATAAGTGAACTGAAACCATCAAGTGGGCATGGAAATATCGATAGTGCCTAGAATGCCTGGATTGACTAGAGGAAAACACCTCCATTAAGAGAGCCACTTGTCCAGAACTGACAAGTGCATCCCCCATCTCCTATATTAACTCATTTTTTATTTAACTTCTTTTCTTTTTGTGTTCCTTTACATGCTTGAGAGCGTCCTTGAAACATTATGTTTGGATGCCAAGATTTGCTAGAAATGAGCTTGCACCCTTTGAAGTCACATTAAATCTATTTTTTAACTGCAAATATCTCTGTTTGAATAATGTTTTTTGTTGATTTGGTATCTTTCCTGGGTCCTTACCTATCCATTCTTCAATCATGTATGAGAGTATGATTTCATCCATATCTATGCTGTTCAACCCATCAACATTCCCTGTTCCTGATACATTTGGCATATCAATTTCCTCTATTTGTGCATTCTTTGTGGATTCCTTTGACACTTTTCTCTTATGAGCTTCCATCTTTGGTTTTCCATTGCCCTTCTCTTGATCTATTTTTTGAGATGAACCTGAAATGAAATTTATTTCTCTTCTATAATCAATTCTTCATAATGGTTTTTGGACTAGAGGGGCTCCTATGGTGTTGCCACATTGTGTGCTCAAGGATTTTTCCAACGAGGTATAAATTTCTAAAATTGCTCATGGCCTAATTTATGCTAATTTTCTTTTGTTTCCTCTATGAGTTTTAGTGGAAAATACTTAAGGGATGGATATATTCATCGTATCCACAACATCTGAATGGTACATGCTCATATTTCAAAGACTGTTTCCAAACTTCATCATGCTAGGAGATTTCAATTGATTATGGTAGTGGATGGGAGATATTCATATACATACATATCCTTGCATATAAGGTGTAGCATCCTCACTTGGCCTCTTTCGATATTTTCACAAAATACTATATCATGTTTCCAATACCTTCTAAAATTTCCTCCTCCTAAAATTCTTTTGTAAAAAAAAATAGGCGAACCCAAATTCGGTCTCCCAAGAATTTTTCCTTTTTTAGGTTGTACCTTTCTTATGCAAATTTCATTAATAGCCCTGCGTTATTGAAAAAATACGATATTTTAACGAATACCATATTTTTGTCTTCTAGATTTGCAAAAATCACAGTAAAGAAACCCTTTGTTCCAAGCTCGAGATCAATGTGTCCCTTCAGCTACCATTGTTGTTGGAGCCATCCAAACAATGTTATTTGTATTGGTCAGATGTCGATGAACTTGCATATCAAATCACTATCCTTCATATGTTGGATGTAGCTCTCAATTTTGTCCAATTTTACTTTGTATTTTGGATCCTTGATTGCCTTAGGGTGGCATCTCCCTTGCATATCGTTTTTCCAATTCACCACTAGTGGAGGATCATTTTGGTTTCTTTCGCACAACTTGGGCCTAGATCCAATCAATGGGTTGATTGTATATGACAACTTGAACTAGAAACTCCATCCCCCATGATCACATTCTCCAAGGAGGGATTTAGCCCCCTCTTAAGGTGCTTTCCATGGCCACTCTCACATCACACTAGATGGGTTAAGAACTAGACCAATGCAACAACAACAAATAGGAAATTACTTTTGCATAATGACATACTCAGTCTCTACAAAAAACCCTATCTAGTTTATTGAAAAATCCCTAGCTTAGCTAGATTCAAGATCATTACTTTCAATAGCTCAAAAATTATAATATCAACTATGTAAATAAAGCAATTAAAAGTAAAAAATTCTTATGGATAAAGATTCAAGATCATTACTTTCAATAGCTCAAAAATTATAATATCAACTATGTAAATAAAGCAATTAAAAGTAAAAAATTCTTATGGATAAACCATTTTAGTAATATGTTACTCAATTTAATGGAGATATATAAGTAATTTTGTGATCAACATGAAGTTGACATACAACATTTAAAAAATATTATTAATAATAAATATTTGCATATCCACCTTATATAATTACGTTCTTTCCTCTTATATATATATAAAAGAAAATATTTGAAAATACGAATTTCTTATTTACAATTTTCTTTCATAAGTGTGTTAGATGTTTTTCTATACCTCAAAATAAAGATAATGTATAATTTCATAAATACTTAAAATAGAATTAATATGTGGCATTAAAAATATTTCAATGTTGGTCATAAGTTTTTTTGTTTTCAAAATCCTTTTTTTTTGTTTTATATAAATTTATCAATTTTTTTATAACTCTAGATCTATCATGTGCAGAGAGAGATCAAATCCCTCGAGGTGCAAACCCTCTTGTTGGAGTGTAGAATTTGAAGAAAGGTTTGAACCTCGAGGGATTTGATCCCTCTCGACACATGATAGATCTAGAGTTAGATGGATCTAGATTGGTTCTAGTTAGATGGATCACATTTTTAGATTATCATAATTATGTATATTATTAAGATGTACATTATACTTTAAAATTTACATTATTATAAATACAAATAACAATAAATGATATCAATGTAATAATGTTTAGTGTTCAACAAAACAAAATAATTAATATATTGAATAACAAATACACTGGTCATATCATTCAAATGTGATATGAATAAAATATTGACAAACACATAAATTACTTAGTATTTAATCTTAATCTCTCTTCTTCTATTTTTCTCTTACACACGCCAACACACTTTTCCATATTTTTGTATCAATTGTATGGAAAAGGAGGTTGAAATCAAAGACCATCAAAATATTTAACTTGAAATATTATTGTAAAAGTGAGACCTTGCCGCTCTATCCTTCCAATATTAATAGTTGCCTTCTCCAGTGTCATTCCCTGGGACTTATGAATTGTTAATCCCCAAGCAAGTCTCAATGTAATTTGTCTATTATGACCTCTTTCTATAGGTATAATAGGACCAATATGAGGGAATAGTTCATCCCATGGAACTTTGACATAGTTATCAAATTTTACTGAAACATATGTTGGAGGATCAGGAGGGGATGTTCCAAGATTATACATAATATATTGAACTACTCCAAGGGAACCATTGAAAAGTCATACATTAGTGCACAAATTTGAAGTAAGCATAACCCTAGCTCCAATAACAAGAAGGAGCTCATTATCCAAATTTTCCTCATATGCCTCAATGGTGTGGTTTCTATCTGATCTTGTAGTAACACTACGTGCAAAAGAGTGATTCAGGGATATCAAGCAACAATTATTGGGATTGTGCACATCATCATTTGTTGCAAACAAATGTATATCCATATTAAATGACTATTTTGTTGAAGCATCCAAATTGGAATCTTTACGTGTCACTAGTAATTTTCAGTCTTCTATTATTGGAATCACATCTCTAATATTCATTAATAGATGACAAAAACATCTTTGATGATTGCCTTGCCCATATTGCCTGAATATTGTATCAAGAGTTACAATAGTTGTGAATAAATTCCATAATTATTTTACATGAACTTCACATGAATATGAAGTTCTATTCATAACAGGAGGTAGCTGTCCTAAATCTCCAATTAAGATAATTGATATACATCCAAAAGAGAAACTTCTTTATTATGAGGAAAAGCTTGACGAAGTCAAGCATCAATATGTGTCAACAAATTTATCCCTATAAAACTCATCTCATCAATAAGGATATACTTAACATGTTTCATCTCCTCTTTTAAGGTAAGCAAAGGTGGCCCTTGTAAATCGGTGAAGTTCCTTACTGGTATATAAAGAGCAGAGTGTATTGTTGATGCATATATGTTGAATGCTACAACACCGGTAGGGGCCAAAAGAAGCAGTGGGCTCTTATGAGGAAGATAGTCAATTTCAAGTGTTTGTTTAATATCACCAATCAAGTAAGACTTTCCAGTACCTGTTGTCCCTTGGACAATCATATGCAAGGGTTCTCTATTTCCATCTCCTTTATAATGTCAAGAATTATATTATATGCTATTTTTTTCTTTTCTCCTAAATATTCAAATGAATATTTATTTAAAGGTTCAATAGTAACAATTGCATTCACATTTGCTTATTAGATATGAAGTTCACTGCATGTCTTTATGTCTCTTCATAAAAAATCTAGAGCTCCAATTTTTCATAACATCATGATCCCTAAATCCAATCATGTCAAATTTACTAGCATTTATAAAACTATTCTTATACAAACCTGAAAAAATCTCCCACTCATCTCGCTTAGAATAATTCTATACATGTAAAAAATATTCATCCTCATCTAGACATTGAGTTGGATCCGTTAAAGGTATTGTATTACAATCAATATGCTAAGTATTATAGGATTTTTCTTTAAATTTTAGATGATGTCGCCATCTGTAGCTCCAATATTTGTATGAAAATCACGGAATGGATTATACAATACCAACTCAGATAAAAAAACTCCACAAACCTATCATTTTTGCAAAGGGAAACTGAAGGAAACTTAAGAAAGACTCATACAATCGCTGCACTATTTCATGGCAACCATTTATCTTCATGAAGACGTTTTTCATATGAACATGATCTAGTAAATTTGATCAATTAAAGGTTCTCTATAATCACATGTCTCTTCATATATGAATCAATAAGATAATGATCATTATGATCATCATATGCATCAACTTTACTTGTTTGAAAACATTTATCCCAACATTTAGAATAATGAATCTACAACTACATGTAGAAATAAGAAACTCCAAAAGCATATGGTATCTTTCATGTGCACCCATATCCCTGTCAATGACAATCTCACACAACAATGTTCTATATGCGCATGCTGCTGGTTCAATTAGATTTTGAATAGAATAAATACACATCAACAATCATGGAAGCTCTCTGACGTCTTTTTCTGCTTTTGCTACATATTTCACTATGTAGTTAATTACAACATGCCTAGAAAGAACATGTTTCCAATCCATATTTTCATGTCACATCATCAATGTTTCATGGTTGTGTATTTAATCTATCATTATTTTGTCTAGGTTCATATATTTTTTCTCCACTCTCATCAACATAAAGCCTTGACATTTTGCATAGCTCCCATGGTGCCTTATATTTACACACCAATTTTTCACCCTTCTTTCAAAGGCATTATTTCTCATTGCACGTTCTGTGGTGCTCAACACAATTGAGAAGTTTTTCATAGTCCATCATTAGATTAGATTGAAATATGAAACCACCCCTCCCATATCTAACCACTTTCATCGGTTTTCCCGCAGTAAACATGATCTGAGGGCTACTATGACATGACTCAACCTCTTAGATCACCTTAAGTAAATGGAGTCGAAAAACCAAGACTTTACTGACTTCCCTTAGGTGCTGCAAGACCTCTAAGAGTTGAACCACCCTTCCAGGTGCCAAAACCCTGAGTTAAATTATTTTTAACTGATACAAACACCCATACGCTAGCATAAAACTACCCAAATTTGATTGTAACCCTCAAATCACATGCATAAGCCTACATGGGAGTGACTACAATAATTTTTACCTAGTTCCATGCCAACGACCACGATATCTAAGCCACTTTTTTAGGCCTAGTCTCTAGACCATAGCCTAGAACTTGATGAAAAATTCCAGAACAGTAAATGACACACAAACAAAGATTCTAACATAAAACTTAATCAAGGAATTGACCTAACCCGGTCTAACCATCATAGTCATTCCATCAAACACGCGGTGAATATGAAATCTACAGGTCATGAATGCATATTGAACATAAAGATTTGAAACTTATCAGAGAATCATCAAGAAGGTCTAATGACCTCTCACAATAGCTGCAATAACATCTATTAGGTCATGCATTCAATAACCATTCATTTAGCAATCAAAACATGATAAGAGCGATGAATTGAATCTATCATAAAACCATGCTTATAACCAACATATAACTAAGATAATAACAATGATAGAACAACCATTAAAGCTACATAATAACAAGTATAATTACACATGAATTAGAAGAGGAACTTAGCTCTTATTAACAAATGAAAAATCCAACCAAGTCAGAGACATCCATGTAGCACTTGACCATAGATTGGGCTGAACCAAATATTTCTTTTAGCTAATCACCCTTGTTCCATATTCCAAGCATGAATGTGGGATCTCATGGGATAAACCAACGCATAAAAAACTAATGGAATCTAGAGGTTAAACCTCCCCCACCCTCACACTACTGTGATATCACCTAAATTGGTCCCAATATCACAAACTCAAACTGAGCTTGGATGGCTCAAAATTCCTCCTCAAAATTCCTTCACCATCCCTTAAGGAATTTTCCTGTCTCCACGCACCTGTCGAGGGCTTCTTGGAGAAAATGTTTAACCCCTGGGATTTTCCTGAGACCACCTCACTTGGATCCAAAACCATATGGTAATATAAATCTCAACCAAAATGAATCCCATCACACCATGGTTGTAACACCCTCCTCCCACATCTACCCAAGAAATCGACCAACTGGGTTAAACATGCGACGAGAGGCTACTCTGACATGATTCAACCTCCTAGGTTACCTTAAGGAAATCAAATCGACATAAATACAACACATAGACCTCCCTCAGGTGCTTTAGGATCCCCAAGAGATAATCCACCACTACAGGTTCCCAATCCCTAATTTAACCTAACATTAGATGAATTAAACCCAAAGTCGCTCCCATGACGAGGAATGCATGGGACTGCAACTCTATATTCACTCTCATAGGCCTACCTGCTAGTGACCAAATACCTAAATTTTCAGTACTATGCCAACGAATTCGGTATTTGAGCCACTTTTTCAGGCCCAAAGCCCAGGTCACTACCCATAATTGAACCATACCTTCAAATAAAATAACATGGAAATGACAATACTAAAGAAAATTCTTGTTCAATACCTTGAATGGACACCTACTAGCCATGACAGGAATTTTGCCAAACACTTAGTAAATATGCAACCTACAGGTGTAAATAACATATTGGAGCGTAGGGGTCTCATAATTATCTGAGAATCACTATGAAGCATTGTCTCCTTATCACATTAGCTTCCATTTCATCCATTAAGTCATAGATACATTGATCATTCAATAACAAGAAAGAACATGATGAGAGCCACTCATGGCTGTTGTCATAAAACATGTAAATAACCAACATAATAGGGACATAAATACCAATGAAATCACAACCATATAAACCACATATAATCCATCATAATACTCATAGAGATATGAGGAGAAATAACCTTTCATTGATGATGCAAAATCCAAACCCAAGATGGGACTTCCACGTTCCACTCGACCATAGAATGGTTGAGCCAAATATTTCTTCAGCCATTCACTCCCGTGCCATATTCTAAGCATGAATGTGTGATCTCATAGAACACATCAATAAAAAACCATTTATGGCTTCCAGAGGCCATCCACCTCAACCCATAAAACAATGATTCCACCCCGTGGTTGGACATCACAAAACCATCATTAGATCATCTCTATCCCAACCATCTAGTGATCTAGAGAATTTGCACAACCTGAATATGGGACTAGTAACTCAACCCACAACTTTAATTAGGCTCTAGAGAATTTTTCCAACCAAGGCTACAGGACTAGTAACTCAACCCACCAAGGGCTCTAGAGTGTTTGTCCAACCCAGGCTACGAGACTAGTAACTCAACCCAAGTTGTTCCAGGGCTTCAGAGCATTTGTCTAACCAAGATTACAAGACTAATAACTCAACTCAAGCTAAGGAAACATGAGAACCAACCAAAAACACAACAAGGAAATAAACCCACAATCACCATGGTTATCTAGGAAATGGTAAGGCTAGGCAATCCACTGTCAATCCCGACCATCCTCCATGTCAATGATAGATCATGACCAAGAAACCACATGCATGTGCCATGGATGCAAAAAATAATGAGGAAAACATACATGCAACTCAATACCTGTAAGAAATTCCCATTGTAGTTGCTGATACCGATGCCCTCTTGTGCTTTCATGCTATTCCTTTGCCTTCTCACTCCAAAACTCCAAGTATACCACACCCTCCAAGAGTGCTCCAATTAAAATCTAAGTATCCAAGAGTATGAGGGAGAGAGAATAAAGAGAGAGCTCCAAAACTGAACTGATCCAGTCTTTCCCACTATTCCTCGGAGACCTTTTTATTAATGAGGCCTCTGTTTTCTTCATTTTCTATTATTTTCCTTCGATTTCCTCCTCACATGCAACTTGTGAACTTTCACCTTCCTTTTCTCCTAATTTCCATTTTTTTCATAAATAAAATGCCAATAAATGCCTCATGCCTTTCCAAAGCCTTTCCCATTTCCTTTTCCAATTTACTTTACCAATTTCCTTAGCCATAATAAACCAAATCAACACCCATTAGGATGTTTCCCTCAACATTCATCTTGGAATACATGTCCTATCATCCGTGGTTATTATTTTTAACATTTATTACATGGGATTTTCACCAGAGTTGTTATAGAACCCTCCTCCTTGGGGAAACACCCTCCTCAGTGTCCAATGACTCCTATAACCAACAAGACTATTGAAAATGAAACATACTACTCATGGAGATTTATAACACAGGTCGTAGTGGTATTTACAATGACCATATGTTAAAACATGACAAACATATTTTTTTCCTAGATCTTTATAACACAACTCATTACTGTATTTACAATAACCACATATACACATACACATTTGCTTCAACCATCAAATAACCATACTATCTATGGAGCTTTATAAACTAGCTTGATATAGTATTTACATCAATACACACACACACACACACACACATATATATATGCACATTTTTATCAACTAGAAAGTAAAAGTATATGATGCCTGTATCCACAACAACGGAATCCAAAGTCTCACACCTCCACCTGCAAAGTAATACTAGGATTCACCTCCTTCCTGGAAGTCCAAAATCCGCCGTCAAAGTCAAAGCTGCATCCAATGCCCAACGCTACAATCCACCACTACTTTTCCTCTCAGTGAATAATTAACGACTCATTGTTCCAGGGTGCACTCCCAATGTGCATTTGATTCCATCTGGTAATGCTAATGACCAAAACAAATCCATCCCCAGCCTTCCCTTGTCTTCTATACAGTCCCTCAGGCACTCCGGTCACCCCTTATGTGCAATCACTCACCTTCCAAGTTCCGCTGACACCCCCATCTCAGGCAGTCCATCCCTTGGTAAGGCTTCCTCACATTGGAAGATACAAAAGCCAAGACATATCCATGCCTCAAAACCATCATACTGGTCATAGCATGCTCATGGAAATCAATGGAGACTATTGGGTACTAGTGTCCCACAATGGCCATGCTCTTGAAATTCTCTACCAGCATAATGCTGCATTTTCCAATTCCTTTTGCTGGCGTTACTAATTCTTGCAGTCGATTTCAACCACTCACTAGGCATGTTCATGCATTCTTGTTCTGAGCACATAACATCCATTAGATTCAAAATAAATTGAAATAACTTCAAATCATACCTCATTGGTAGCTCGTTAATAAGGTACATTCACAATTTGTTCGCTTCCTATCACAACAAGTCAAACTAACATCTTTGACCAAATCATCATGTATAAACATATCACATCTGGTTAGCTCAAACACAACCATCATAGATCAACATCATAAATGACATGTAAACATTATAAACCAGAATCATAATTCACATGTAATCATCATATACCAGAATCATCGATCACATGTATAACAAAGATGAAATAAAATACTGATACTTATCCTTTAATCCCTCCTTAGCTTCTACCTTGTCTTTATTCAGTGCACACTTTGGATCGGTTGCCAGACCTGACAAACACCAAGTGTCTTCTCCTCAACCATGTGCACACACACATAGTGTAAATCCCACACATACAACCACACATGACATACCACACCATGCAATACATGCATCTACACCTGACATACAACACATACAACTACACCCAGTGTACAACACAACAAAATACATACTCCTACATCTAGGGTACGACACAACACAACACGTATACGTACACAATGTACATCACGAGACATGCATCCACACACAATGTGCGACACCACAAATGCATACACGTACACCCGATATACAACACAACTCATACATATATACCTAATGTACAATGCCACACAATACATGTACCCCACATAATCCAAACGCCTAGTACCACATGCCCTCAACACAACATGTGTGAAATGCACACAATACCACATGTGCACTAGTATAATATGTACAACATGTACACAGTACCACCTATACACCATACCACCTGCATAACGTGTGCACATCATTACATGTACACGACGCCACCTGCACAACGTGTACACAATGCCACATGTACACTACACCACTTGTACAATGTGTACACAATACTACATGTACATAGTACCATGTGCATGACATGTACACAACGCCACATGCACGACATGTACACAACACCACCTGCACAGAACACCACTTGTACAACATGTGCACAACACCACATGTACACAACACCACTTGTACACTCATGCACACCACACCATATGTATGTATCACCACATGTACAACATGCACGCAAAACCACATGTACCTAGCACTTCATATCCAATATGTACATAGCATCATATGTACACAACACTGCATATCCAACACGTGTAGAGCACCATATGCATACAACACCGTATATCCATCATGCATACAATATAATATGTACACAACATTGTATATCCAACATGTACATAGCATCATCTATACCCAACACTGAATATGCAACATTCATACAACACTATCTATAATAACACCTTGTACATAATATTGCATAAACAGCATGTACACACACTAAATATGCACAATATTGCATGTGCACAATCATCACATATGCAACATGCACAATATATACAAAATATGCGCAAGGAAAATACCACACATCTGAAACTGCATTGTCCTTACCAAGAAACCTTGCTTCTAGCGTCTTATTCATGCTTATCCTAGCATGCCACAAACCACATTGGTTTCATTTCACTGATGTATCCCTCAGTATAACATGTCCATAACATATACATAGTATAATCACATATTATCAACTCATAACCACATGATACTGACCTCGCAAATGTGTCAGGCTACTCTTCTCACTTGATTCCTCATGAACCAAGAACCTCTTCATGCCATTCACCTATATAAGAAATCATTCCTCCACATGAACGATCCTTGAAAACTCTGTTAGATAGTGACATAGATACATAGATGCATACATATATAATCATTAGCATAAAACAATCGTCATCTTGTCAGACAAGTCATACATACATACATGTATACATATAAATGTTAGCATTAATAATCATGATCCATGACGACCCTGTCAAACATGACATGCATACACACCTACATGTATAAACATCAACATAATCATGATCATAACATAATTACTAGATATCAAGGTCAAGGTTAAGAGAGCTTCCTTTATTCATAGACAACATTGAGAACAATTGTTCCCAACATAACCACCACAACTGACACCTGAGATCCATTTACTTTACCTTTTCTGGTTACCTTTCTCATAAGTGTACTGCCACCATCCATTTACCACAATGGACCCAACCAGACCAACCGACATTCATAGTCTTACCTTCTGATGCACTTACTCATGCATTGAGCTTCATTTGTGTCTTACATTACCTATTGAGTACCACACAACTCTCCCTGAGCTCCATTAACTTTCTTCTTTCCCAAACAATTTCCAAGACACTCAAAACATAAAAGGTAAGCAAGAAACAACCAAGAATAAAACCATGAAACCAATAACAAAACCACAACCCAAGTGGCATGGCCATGCACAAGACGCAAACAAAACCGAAATCAAGCACAAAAAGCACAAGAATAGCAACAAACACCATGACTCAATCCCCATGGTTCCCAAGGAAAGATCAACCCGAGCCTTCTTCATGATTTTGTGGAAATCTATTTGCCATGCAATCCCCTGCATCATACTACCATCTACACATAAATGTTAGTGCATAAATAAATATAACAATACATTATTTACCTTACCTTGTCATGCCAAGTACGTTTCTTGTAACTGAACACATCCACACCATCTCTTATGGGACTCCAATTCCCTTGACAAATCTACCTACAACTAGAGACTGGCTAATATACCTATCAAGTACATGTTCATGACTGTAGCACATATCGACATAATGTTAGACAAAATCAAGGTTAATAATACTCCCTGTATGCAAGGCACTCATTCGTTGACAATTAGGGTTTCCAAGCATAGGCAAAGGAATTATTGTCCAATTCCTTCCTTTTACCCTTTTACCTTGTTGTAATCGAGTTTTACTAGTACTGTCACATCAATCAACTGTTAGTTATATAAACATATCAAGTGTTACCTTGTCATGCTAATACCTAACATGTTACCGTGCAACTACTTACACATGTCAACCACAAGTTCTAGATATCAAGACAATCATACCTATCAATTTGAGATCAACCTTTATCGAGACTAACAATCATGTCATAATTGAGAGTCAACTCATAGTCCTTAGACACAATGCTATAACTATCACCTAGTGTACTCAAGTATATATCAACTGTCTCAACACATATGTGTTACTACAATCCTCTTAAAACAAGATCATTTTGGCAAGAAACCTTATAAACACATACTCATATTATGCAATTCATCAAACATGCAACCAACTTGCAAACATACCATGTTAAATAAATCAACTAGATGACATAATAGACACCAAACTCTCAACATAAAATAGATGACATCATCAAGAATGAAGCACCAAGTATACTACATAAGAAAACTCATACCTTAGTGTACCTTAGGGGAGGCTATCTTGTTTGCACAATCAATCTAGTTAGAAATATATAACTTTACAACATGTCAAATCAAACATAAATAATATCACGATATCCATAACACTAACTAACTAACATGTTCACAATATAAACTCATAAGAATTTATCATTTATGCATATAAATCACACATGTACGATCGATCTAGATTAGTAACACACAATGCAACACAATAAGTCGAATCATACCTGAATGTCGTAACCCTAACCATCTGCATAGGACAATCCATTTTAGCATGATACATATAACATCAAGATATTAATGTTATAACCATAATTTTCAAGTTAAATAACATATAACGACAACAAGTTAACCTATATCATACTCATCAAAACATATAACATGATGATCAATTTATCTAACATAAAAAATACCAATGCATACAACCACATGTCACTATCATTCATGACTATCCGACACATGTGCATATTACTATACTAATCAACTATCATCTATCGTGTATGTAACCATAACATCAAAAACATGTACATAAACCTCATGTATATAAACCTAATGCATATAAAAATCCTTAACTTACATACCTGCATGCCAAACATACAATACTTGTATGACGATGTTCTCTTGCCTCGAGGTCCAATGCTGCAGCTTCACTTTAATGATATGCATCTCCTATTCTATCTCAGCCAACATATTAGCATCATAACAACCAATAGCACCCAAATGACCTAAAATGCATACCATGACTTCACAAGGCATGTTTGACCTACTATTCATTCATAACTATGACCAAGACCATACATGCATAGCAACTGCATAATCAACGATACACATAGGAAGACATAACCCATGACAACACCTTCAACCTTCACATGGCGACATCACTACAACCATGATCAACACCATGCAAATGCAACAAGCACATTGAATACATGCATAAGGAACACATATGCAACCAATCAGGAAAGCATGATCAACACATAGCCGAAGGAGAGCACAACCATGCTCTGATACCACTTTGTAACACCCTCCTCTCACATCTACCCAAGCAACCGGTTAGCCATGCTAAACATGCGATGAGAGGCTACTATGATATGATTAAGCCTCCTAGGTGACCTTAAGGAAATGGAATCGACAGAAAGACAACACACATGCCTCCCTTAGGTGCTTCAAGACCCCCAGGAGCTAATCTACCACTCTAGGTGCCCAACCCTTGAGTTAACCTAGCATTTAAATGAATTAAACACAAATTCTCTCCATGACAAGGCATGCATGCAACTGTAACCCTATAGTCGCTCTCATAGGCCTGCCTGCGAGTGACCAGAGACCCAAATTGTCAGTGCTATGCTAATGACTCCAGGATTTGAGCCACTTTTTCAAGCCCAAAGCCTAGGTCACTGCCCAGAATTGAACCATCTTTTCAAATCAATAAAATACCATGGAAATGATAGTACTAAATAAAATTCTTGTTCAAGACCTTAACTGGACATCTACTAGCCATGACAGGTATTTTCTCAAACAATTAGTAAATATGCAACCTATAGGTGTAAATAATAGATCTGAGCATAGGGGTCTCATACTTATCCGAGAATCGTTATGAAGAATTGTATCCTTATCACATGAGCTGCCACTTCATCCATTAGGGCATGAATACATTGATCATTCAATAAAAAGTAAGAACATGAGGAGAGCCACTCATGGTTGCTATCATAAAACATGAAAATAACCAACATAATAGGGACAAAAGTACCAATGAAATCATAGCCATATAAACCACATCTAATCCACCATAGCACTCATAGAGATACAAGGAGAAATAACCTTTCATTAATGATGCAAAATCAAAACCCGGGATGGGACTTCCACCTTCCACCCGATCGTAGAATGGCTAAGCCAAATCTCTCTTTAGCTATTTACCCCCATGCCATATTCCAAGCATGAATGTGGTATCTCATTGAACACATCAATAAAAAACCTTCCAGGGCTTCCAAAGGTCCTCCACCTCAACCTATCAAACAGTGACTCCACCTCATGGTTAAACATCACAAAACCATCATCAAATCAATATCTATGCCATCCATCCAGGGATCCAGAGCATTTGTCCAACCTGACTACGGGACTAGTACCTCAACCACAACTTTTATAGGGCTCTAGAGTATTTTTCCAACCAAGGCTATGGGACTTGTAACTCAACCCACCAAGGGCTCCAAAGCATTTGTCCAACCTAGAATACATGACTAGTAACTCAAACCAATATGTTCCAGGGCTCCAGAGCGTTTGTCCAACCAAGGCTATGGGACTAATAACTCAACCCAAACTAAGGAAACATGAGAACCAACCAAAAACACAACAAGGAAGTAAACCCACAATCACCATGGCTATCTAGGAAATGGTAAGACTAGGCAATTCACTATCAATCCCGACCATCCTCTATGCCAATGACAAATCATGACCAAGAAACCAAATGCATGTGCCATGCATGCCAAAACTAGTGAGGAAAACATACATCCAACTTGATACTTGCAAGAAAAATCTGTTGTAGTTGTTGATACCAATGCCCTCTTGTGCTTTCATACTCTTCCTTTGCCTTCTCACTCCAAAACTCCAAGTATACCACACCCTCCAAGAGTGCTCCAAGAAAAATCTAAGTATCCAAGAGTATGAGGGAAAGAGAATAAAAAGAGAGCTCCAAAACTAAACTGATCCAATATTGCCCACTGATCCTCAAAAACCTTTTTATTAATGAGGCCTCTGCTTTCTTCATTTTCCATTATTTTCCTTCAATTTCCTCCTCACATGCAACCTGTGACCTTTTACCTTCCTTTTCTCCTAATTTCCATTATTTTCATAAATAAAATTCCAATATATGCCTCATGCCTTTCTAAAGACTTTGCCATTTCCTTTGTCAATTTCCTTAGCCATAATCAATCGAACCAACACCCATTAGGATGTTTCCCCCACCATTCAACTTGGAATACATATCCCATCATCATGGTTATTACTTTTAACTTTTATTACATGAGATTTTCACCAGGGTCATTACAATGGTTATCCAAAAATGGAAAGGCAAGGCTAAAATCACTATCAAACCAGACAAAACCCATGCTAATGACAACAAATGAACCAAATACACACATGCATATACCATGCATGCCAAAACTAACTAGGAAATCATACATGCCCCCCGTTACCTACAAGTATTCCCGTTGAAGCTGCTTGATCCAACTTTCCTTGCTTTCCTTATCCTTCCTTTTCTTTCCTTGTCCTTCCTTTGATTTCCTTGTCCTTCCTTTGCTTGCCTGCTTTCCTTCTCCTCTTGGTGCTCTTCTCCTCTCCGAAACCAATTCCAATGCTACAGTGACAAAAAGCTTTGAACTGATCCTCATAAGCCTTTTTTATCATTGAGTCCTCTATCTTCTTCAATTTCCTCTATTTTTCCTTCAATTTCCTTCTCATGCAAACCTATGACCTTCCATCTCCCTCTTCTCTTATTTTCATAAAGAAAATGCCAATTAATGCCTTTGTTCCTTTTACAATGCCTTTGCCAATTTTCTCTTAGCCATAGTAAACCGAAATGACACCCACTAGGATGTTTTTCCCACCATTCAGCTTGGAATACATGTCCCATGACCTTGGTCTTATTTTTCATTTATTAACTTTATTACATGAAATTTTAATGAAGGGCTGCTAAAGACTCCTCCCGCTTAGGGGAACATCGTCCTCAGTTTTCTATGACACCTACAACCAACAAGACTGCTGAAGACCAAATCATATTGCCTATGGATCTTTATAAGCTAGCTCGACGCAATACTTACAATGACATTCTATTGAAAACATGACAATCATACTGATTATTGGAGATTTATAACACAACTCACTATGATATTTGAAATAACAACCACATATACTTATGTATATTTGCTTCAACTAAAAAATACTAATACGATCTATGGAGCTTTATAAATCCATCTCGATACAATATTCACAAGAATATACACATATACACATATGCACATTTTCTCAACCAACAAATAAAAGGATACAGTGCCTGCATCCACAACAAGGGAATTTAGAGGCTCACATCTCCACCCTCAAAGAAATATTTGGGATCACCTCCTTCAAAGGAAGTCCAAAATCGACTACCAAAGTCAAGCTATATCCAATGTCCATCTCTATGATCCTTGCGCTACCTATTCCCTCAGTGAACAATTATAAACTCATTATTCCAGGGTAGACTCCCAATGTGCTTTTCATTCCATTTGGCAATGCTAATGACCAAAACAAATCCATCCCTTAACCTTCAATTATTTGCTACACAGTCCCTTGGGCAATCCAGTCACCCCATTCTTTGCAGCTACTCACCTTCCAAGTTCCGCGCCATCTCCTTTCCTAGGTGATCCATCCCTTGGTAAGGTTTCCTAACATTGGAAGGTCCGGAAAAAAGGCATATCCCTGCCTCAAAACCATCATACTGGTCATAACATTCTCATGGAAATCAATGGACACTATTGGGTACAAATCCCACAATGGCCCTGCTCTTGAAGTGCTTTACTAGCATACTGTTGCTTGTTCCAATTCCTTTCTCTGCTGCTAAGTTTCGTAGACAATTTCAATCACCCCAAAATGAGCATTTCCAACCACCATAACCTGGGCATTTCCATGCTTTCCTGTACTAAGCACATAATTCCCATTAGACTAAAAAATAATTGAAATAAATTCAAATCATACCTCATTGGTAGCTCATTAATAAGGTACACTTTCAATTCTCTTTACTTCTTGTCACAAAAAGTCAAACTAAGTCTTCATCAAATCATAATGTATAAAAATATCACATCTGGTTAGATCAAAATGAAACCATCATTAATCAAATCATAGATCACATGTAATCATCATTAATCAGAGTCATAGATCACATGCATAATAAACTAAAATAAAATACTTATACTTATCTTTCAAATGGTTTTTTGCTTATGTCTTTGTTCTTTATCCTTTATGTACACACACCAAATCAATTGCTAAACCATGCAAGCACCCAATTCCTTCTCTTTAAGCAACAAGGGAATCTGGATACTAAACCTTCCCTCCCTCAATATCAACAAGAAGGGTATCTTGAGACTAAACTGCCTCAACCCTCAATATCAACAAGGGAATCCAGGGACTGAACCACCTCAACCCTCAATACAAACAAGGGTATCCTAAGACTAAACCTCTTGAGCCCTCAATATCAACATGGGAATCCAGAGACTAAACCACCTCAACCCTGAATAAAAACAAGGGTATCCCGAGACTAAACCTCCTCAACCCTCAATATCAACAACAAGGGAATCCAGAGACTAAACTACCTCAACCCTCAATAGCGACAACAAACAGTCCCATACCTGCCTATCCCATCACATTGCACAAAACATACAAGTATACAGTGTACAACACAACACATACACCTACATATGGTGTACAACACAACACATACACCCACACTCGGTGTAAAACACAACATATTCACTTACACCTGGTGTATAATGCCACACATACAACTGTACCTGGTGTACACCACATCACATACACCTATGCCCAATGTACACCACAATATATATACATACACATTGTACAATACCACAAATACTCATGTCGCGATAATGACTATAGAATACTTGTAATACTGTACCAAATATACACAACACAACATGTATGACGTGTACACAATGCCACTTGCACAACATGTACTTGCCACCACATGTACATGACACCACCTACACAACATGTATACAATATCACATGTACACAATGTCACCTTCATAATGTGTACACAACACCACTTGCACAACCTGTACACAACACCACATGTACAATGTGTATACAACACCACATACACACACAACACCTCATGTACAACATGTACATAACGCCACATATACACAACACCACATGTACATGTACTCAATACCATATATACACAACACCATATGTACAATGTGTACATCACACCACATGTACATAACACCACATATACAACATATAGACAACACCATCTATACATAACACCACATATATGACATGTACATTGTTTTTTTCTATGATCTTCATGTCTGAGATAGAGTCTTAAATCTTTGACTCTACCAAACCAAGAATCACAAGGAAACTACTTTTCACAGCAGAATATAAATTGAATTAAATTTACTAGTGCACAAAATATAGACAACTTTTTACAAAATATTGTACAAATATGTACAACAACCCAACTTCATTATATTAATCAAACTGAATAATACAACAGTCTAGGGCTCTTGTACTACAGATAATGGCCCTCATACATCCATTTATACAAGAATAAAAATTGGGGCTTGGTGTAGGTCCATTGAAAACTGATCTACCCTCAAAAATATACTCTGACCAACTAGATGATGTAGAGCGCCTCACAACCTCCTTGATCGTACCCTACAGCTTCTCGGTCCTTCGACCCCCAATCTACAACAATGCCTCTATCAACGATCCAAGTCCATCTGGCCATTGAACCTCGACTATCCAATATGCTCACTAGTTGATCGTTCATCCATCAATGCATCAACACATCGATATTCTTGTTGAGTTGTTCAAAGCTCCATTTGTGAACAACTCACAACTGCCTAATGTTGCTCCTCAGCTACTCAAGGACTTCAGCCCACTATGGTCTTCATGTGATGCTCTGATGAAAACCAACATAGGGCATGGAGGGCTTCCACCCATCACTGCAAGATGTCCATCTCCAACAATGAACACAGGCTAGGAGGACTTCCCATCATCTTTTTTAGAAGTCCTTCTCCATTCACAAGTCTACGAATACTCAACTACTCCTCCGGTTCGTTAACCCTTGAGCTCAACAACTGCCACTCTAGAAACCATCTCCAACTTGGGCAACATCACATTGTCCTCCAGCAAACCATAAATGCCCAATCACATCCACACTTGGTCCACTATCATGCTACCCTTCGATAGACCACAACTGACCAATCCTCGACGTAGTATCTGCTCCTAGTTAGGGCATCCAACACCTAGGAAACCCCTCCACATGGCTGCTAATATACTTCACTAATGGTCCTCCCCTAGGAAACCTATTAATCCACTACGAGATCTGCTCCTAGTTGGGGTTTCTTAACACCTAAGACAACCCCAACAAATGGATCCCACAGGCTATTGTATAACTGATCCAAAATTGATCCGAAGCATGGATCCAAAACCTAAAGAAATTGTATCATAATACATACCTTGGCTTCACTGTTTGAGGTTTGCTCCACTACTACAATCTAGGCTTGGTTAGGGCACAAAACAAAGTCCCTTAATAGCCTTAAACTCTACCCATACTTAATTTGTGAGACTTCCCTTGTTTGAGGGGCCGAGGAGGACTACTCCAAATTTGGGTTGTCCTAGCCCTCAACCATGCCTCGGCCCACCTTCAATCTCCTATGGCATGCTACAATAAGTCTCCACAAGCCTGCGATAGCCTTGTTTAGGGTCTGTCCACCCTCAAACAACCCTTAAACAATCCCAACGTCTGCTCCTGTGCCTAAACCTACTTGTACAACAACCCGATCACCTAAAAGATGCCTCAAAACAACCTTCTTCTCCAACGCAGGTTACCCTTCTTTGCTGCGGCCTAGACAAAAGTACCCTTCTCCTTTAACAAGCTCCCTTTTGTGATGTGTTGCACTTTTTGGATGTGTTGAAATGATCCTCACTCACTTGATATTTATACACAAACATGAGGGCTACATGTGGTGTCAACAAGTATAATTTGGACACAAGAAGACCTTCTCTTTTCTCCCACAATAATACAAAACCACATATATTAACTTCAAAAATTCATAACTCCATTTCTACAACTCGGAATTAGATGATTTTCATTGCTTCAGATTCATATCGACGAGAGCTATCATCCTCATTCATCACATGTTGAAATGTGCCCATGGTTTTGGCCTAAATCATGATGAGTGTAAAACCCCAAGCTTGGGTTTCAAGCCACTTTTGGAGCTTCTTCCTCCAAACCCTCGATACTCAAATATTGGAGTACCTCCCAAGCTACAAAAATCAACACTCCCTCTTAGCAAGGGAGGTACTTTTAAGACTAGGAATTAATCATCGTAATTCAATGACATTAGCCCATTTGGCATCCATCACTGCAACATGCTATGTAGAATGAACCCGAAAATCATAGTAGTTCCTCTGTCTCATCATATATGAACTTGAAGATACCAAACCTCCATAGGGATGCTCCCTCTGAGGCTTTACTCCCTCTGATGCTTTACTCCCTCTGAGCCTACACAATCTCCACTAGCTCAGTCCTGTACGCACTCATCCTCCTAGATCAAATACCACTCGTGCAAATCCCTTCAATATTAGATATGTAACATCACAATATGATGGAGACCCTAGCCTGCTAATATGAAGTCCATCATATGAATCCATCTCGATCAACCTGATCTCGTCCAAGCCAAAGAAACCCCCTAGTTGTCCCAACCATCCATGACAAATCAACGAAAGTCCATGATCAGTAATATGCCTTGCAAAAGATTGTTGTTCACTAGGCTCTCCACCAATCCACCAAAAATCTCAACTAATCTCTCTACCAAGCTAGTTAAGACCACATCTCCATGTTTTCAGCTGAACCCTCTTCTCCATGATCTAGAGACCCACAAATCCCTTTGAGTTGCTTCGTTGTGCACACTCTGATTCACTGTCCCTCAAAGTAGCTCAAATATGCTATGAAACCATGTTGTTTTTCCTCGACCTTGGTGTCTGGGATAGAGTCTTAAATCTCTGATGCTACCAAACCAAGAATCACAATGAAACTACTTTTCACAACAGAATATAAAATGCAGTAAATCCACTAGTGCACAAAATATAGACAACTTTTCACAAAATATTTTACAAATATGTACAACAACCCAACTTCATTATATTAATAAAACTAAATAATAAAACATTCTAGGTCTCCCGTACTAGAGATAATGACCCTCATACATCCATTGATACAAGAATACAAACTAGGGTTTGGTGTTAGTCTATCGACAACCAATCTACCCTCAACAAGATACCCTGAATGTTTAGTTGATGTAGAGCTCCCCACACCTTCCTTGGCCATGCCTTGTACCTACCCAGTCCTTCGACTCCCGATCTACAGCATTGCCTCTATCAACGATCCAAGTCAATTTGGCCATTGAACCTCGGCTATCCAATTTTCTCACTAGTTGATAATTCGTCCATCAACACATCAACACATCAACACATTGATACTCTTGTTGAGTTTTTCACAACTTCATTTGTGAACAACTCACAACCGCCCACTGTTTCTCCTCAGCTACTCAGGGACGTCAACCCACTATGGTCTTCCTACACTGCTCTGATGAAGACCAATATAGGGCACGAAGGGATTCCACCTATCACTACAAGATTTCCATCTCCCATGATGAACACAGGCTAGGAGGACTTCCCATCATCTGTTGTAGAAGTCCTTCTCCACACACAAGTCTAGGGTTTGTCAACTGATCCTCTGGTTCATCAACCCTTGAGCTAAACAACTACCACTCTAGCAACCATCTAATTCCATGAAGATGGTGCACATCGAGCTCCAACTTGGGCACTATCACGTTGTCTCCTGCAGATCGTAAATGCCTAATCACGTCAACACTTGGTCCACTCTCACGTTTCCCTCCAACAGACGACAAGTGACCAATCCTCGCTATAGCATTTGCACCTAGTTAGGGCATCCAACACCTAGGAAATCCCTCCACATGGTTGCTAACATAATTCACCAATGGCCCTCTCCTAGGACACCTATTAATCCACTGCAAGATATGCTCCTAGTTAATGTTTTTTAACACCCAAGGCAAACCTAACAAATGGCTCCCACAGGCTGTTGTATAACCGATCCAAAACTAATATGAAACATGGATCCAACACCTACAAAAGTGTATCACAATACATACCTTGGCTTCACTGTTTGAGGTCTGCTCCACTGCTGCAACCTAGGCCTGGTTAGGGCACAAAACGCAGTCCCCTAACAACCTTAAGCTCCACATAGAATTTTTCTTAATTGGCGCAGATACCATTCCTTGAGGGGATGAGGAGGACTACTCCAAATCTAGGTTGTCCTAGCCCTCAACCATACCTCGACCCACCTTCAATCTCTTGCAGCATGCTACAACAAGGATCCATAAGCCTACGACAGCCTTGTTGAGGGTCTACCCACCCTCAAACGATCCTCAAGCAGTCCCAACATCTACCCTTGTGCCTTGACCTGTCCAACAACTAGATC
Source organism: Pinus taeda (assembly GCA_000404065.3). NCBI lineage: Eukaryota > Viridiplantae > Streptophyta > Pinopsida > Pinales > Pinaceae > Pinus > Pinus taeda. Next base: position 186,254 of record APFE031507136.1, on the reverse strand, counting down.
ACCTAAAAGCCTCAAAATAACTTCCTTCTCCAACGTAGGTCACCCTTCTTTGCTACGACCTAGACAAAAGTATCCTTCTCCTTCGACTAGCTCTCTTTTGTGATGTGTTGCACTTTTTGGATGTGTTCAAGTGATCCTCAATGACCTCATATTTATACACTAGGGCTATATGTGGTGTTAACAAGTCTAATTTGGACACAAGTCGACCTGCTCTTTTCGCTCAAATTAATCCACAACCACATATGTTAACTTCAAAACTTCATAACTCCATTTCTACAACTTGGAATCAGATGATCTTCATTGCATTGGATTTGTCTCGACGAGAGCTATCATCCTCATCCATCACATGCCAAAATGTGCTCATGGTTTTGGCCCAAATCACGATGGGTGAAAAACCCCACGCTTGGGTTTCAAGCCACTTATGGAGCTTCTTCCTCCAAACCCTTGATACTTAATGCTTGGAGTACCTCCCAAGCTACAAAACTCAACATACATAACACCATCTATATCCAACACTACATACACAACATGCACACAACAAACTATGTACATACTACCACATAAGCAACATACACACAACACCATATATGCAACATGCACACAACACCATATATACATAATATTGCATATGATACATGTACACAACACCAGTACTACACATCCTAAGACCACACTGACCTTACCAAGCAACCTAAGTTACTTCTAGTGTCTTATCTATGCTTGTCCTAGCATGTCGAGGATCACACTGCTTCCATTCCGCTGATGTATCACTCAACATTACATGTCCATAACATAATCATATGCATAATACAAGCATATAATATCAAATCATATCCCTCTTAGATCTATCGGGCTTCCTCTTCCCACTTGATTCCTCATAATTCCAGCGACCTCTTCATGCCATTCAATTTCATAAGTAATTGTTCCTCCACAAGAATGATCCCTGACGACCATGTCAGATAACGACATATATACATACATATAAACATTAGAATAAAACAATCATAATCCCTAACAACCCTATAAGAAAATGGCATACATACATACATGTAGACATATATAGATATAATCATAATCATAATTACAACATAATTACCAGATATCATAAGGTTAAGGTTAAGAGAAATCCCTTTATCCGTGCACAACATGAAAAACATTGAGAACAACAATTCTCAACATAGCCAAGGAATATGACACCTCAAATCCATTTACTTTACCTTTCTTATTACCTTTCTCGTGATTTTCCTACCATTATCCATTTACCTAAATGGACCCAACCAATCCAACTGGCTGTCATATTCTTGCCTTAAAATTCCCTTTACTCATGCATTGGGCTTCATCCGGGCCTTTGACTACCTATTGGGTACCATACAACTCTCTTTGAGATCCATTAACTTCCTCCTTCCCAGCCAATTCTCAATGCCCTTGAAGCATAAAAGGAAAGAACCAAAAGAAACCAAGAAGAAAACCATGAAAAACAATGGCAATATGACACCATAAACAAAGTGGCATGGCCATGCACCAAACATAAACAAAGCTACAAATTAAGCGCAAACAAAATCACAAAGTGTCAAAAGAACAAAACTTTCAACATACACCATGACTCAATCCCCATGGTTCCAAGTTCCTCCAAGGGAAAGCTCAACTCTAGCCTTCTTCATAATTTCATGGCGGTCTTTTTGCCATGCAACTCCCTTGCATCATACTACCATAAACACACAACTTTCAGTGCATAAATAGATATTAAATGTCTGTTACCTTACCTTGTTGTGCCAAGCACACTGCCTTTTCACTGAACACGTACATATATCATCTCTCTAGGGACTCCAATCCCTTGAAAAATCAAGCCATAACTGGAAACCAAATGTTATACCTATCAAATACATGTTCATGAATATAACACATATCCACATAATGTCAGAAAAAATCAAGGTTAAGAAGACTTCCTATATTCAAAGTACTCATTTGTATGGAATTGTGGTTTCCAAACATAGCCAAAGGAATTAACAGTCAATTCCTTCCTTTTACCCTTTTCCTTGTTGTAATTGAGTCCTATTATCTACTATCACATCACCCAACAATTAGTTATATAAACAAATCAACTGTTATCTTGTCAGGTTAATACCAAGAAAGTTTCCCTACAACTGTTCACACATGTCAGTTCCTAAGATCAAGACATCATGTCCATTAATTTGAATTCAAACTTTACCAAGACTAACAACCATGTCATAATCAACTCACAGTCATTAGTCATAATACTATAACTAGTACCCACTTACACTCAAGTACATATCATTTGTCTCAGAACATATCGTGTTAGTGCAACTGTCTTAAAACAAGATCATTACTTCATGCAATCTTATAGACACATGCTCATATCACACACTTAATCAAACAATCAAACCACTTGTAAAAATACCATATTATGTAGACCAAATAGAAAACGTAATCAAACTCATACCTCAATGTATCCTAGGGGAGGCTATCACATCTGCACAAGTCAATCTAGATTAGTACAACGCAATATCACAAATATATCATCTCATACTCGAATACCATAACCATAACCATCTACACAGGCTAATCCAGATACATATAATATCTAGATCTTAAATGCAATGACCATAATCATCATGCATATGACCACAATGCATATAACAACAAGTTAAATACCATACATGACTATCTAATGCACAGGCATATGACCACACTTATCAACTAACATCTATCACGCATGTAACCACAACATAAATAGAATGACAAGCATGTACATAAGAATAATGTATATAACAACCTTTAACCATCTTACCTGCATGACAAACATACAAACCTGTGTGACAATTTTCTCTTACGTCGAGTCTAATGCTGCAACCTCACTCTAATGATCTAATTCTCCTGCTCTATCTCAGCCAACATATCAACATCATAACATACCAACAACATCATGATGACACAAATTGAAACATTGGCTATCACAATGCATGCATAACAATCACATAGAAAACTAACATGCATGCATGACAACACATTCTTCCCATCTAGTGTAAGTGTTTGAACCATGCTTTGATACCACTCTGTAACCACCCCTCCCATATCTACCCACTTTCACCGTCTTTCTAGGGGTAAACATTAGTTGAGGGCTACTATTACATGACTCAAAATCTTAGATCTCCTTAAGGAAATGAAATTGACAAAATAAGACTTTACTGACTTTCCTTAGGTGCTACAAGACCCCCAAGAGTTGAACCACCCTTCCAGGTGCCCAAACCCTGAGTTAACTTGTTTCTTCATTGATATGGACTCCCAATTATTGACATAACAATACCTGAATTTGAATGTAACCCTCTAGTCTCACACATAAGCCTACAAGGGAGAAAAGGTAGCTTTTTTAACCTAGTTCTGTGCTAGTGACTGCGAGATCTAAGCCACTTTTTAAGGGTTAGTCTCCATACCATTTTCCAGAACTTGATGAAACTTTCCAGAACGGTAAATGACATTCAGACAAGCTTCTAACACAAAACTTAATCAAGGACATGAGCTAACTCGGTCTAACCATGACAATAATTCCATCAAACACATGGTGAATATGAAATCTATAGGTCATGAATGCATATCTAAACATAGAGATCTAAAAATTATCCACGACTCATCAAGAAGTTCTAATGACCTATCACAATAGCTACACTAACATCTATTAGGTCATGCATTTAATAACCATTCATTTACCAATCAAAACATGATAAGATCCATAACTTGAATCTATCATAAAACCATCCTTATAACCAACATATAACCATGATAATAATGATGATAGAATAACCATTAAAGCCACATAATAAAAAGTATAATTACTCATGAATTACAAGAGGAACTTAGCTCTTATTAACATATGTAAAAGCCAACCAAGTTAGGGACTTCCATGTTCCACTTGACCATAGATTAGGCTCAACTAAATCTTTCTTTCAGCCAATCACACCTGTGCCATATTCCAAGCATGAATGTGGGATATCATGGGATAAACCAATACATAAACAACCAAGAGAATATAGAAGTAAAACCTCCTCCACCCTCACACTACCATGATCTCACCTAAACCAGTGTCGAGATCAAAAAACCAAACCAAGCTTACATGCCTTAGAATTCCTTCGCCACCCTTAAGGAATTTTCCTGTCTCCACCCACCTATCGAGTAATTCCCGTAGAAAACCATATCCATCCCAAACCCTTGGGATTTTCCTGTTGGGTTGTGTTATATTCTTTCCACATAGTTAACAGGGGGTTTGAGGGGTACCTATAACCCCACTTTATAGGGTCCAAGGCAACGCCCCGGAAAATTTTGGTTTTGGACCCTATGTTAGGTTGGGCGGACCCACCTATGGTTTTGTGCATGATTTTCGCACATGTTTTTTGGGCGCGATGTTTTTCGGTCCATGGTATTGGATGCGATGGTGTTTTGGTCCATGGTATTGGACGTGATGGTTTTTCGATCCATGGTATTAGATACTTCGGCATGTATAAATATGTATTGTAACATTCAAAGGAACATAATGAAAAAAATCAAGCTGGTAGTCTCGGTTTTGAGATCCAAGGGGAAATCTCTGTGTATATGTGTTTTATGTGTTATGCTCTCGCATTTTTATTTTTCCTGTGATTTAGAATTCGTATGCAGGTAATTTCTGTATGGGGTTAAAACCTACACTTCATTCGCAAACTGTACAACTATCGCTTCAGAAGAATCCTATTGGTTAAGGATTTTGTCATGTACAGCTTCTCAAGCTTTTTCCACAAACCAACAGCAGTTTTCTCTGACACGATGTTAAACAAAACATCATCCGCCAAACACAGTCGAATACCGCTCAATGCTCTTTCATCCAATTTGCTCCACTCATCATCTGTCATGTTGTAAGGTTGTTTGGATTTTCCCAACAACGCCTTCACCACGCCTTGTTGCACAAGCAGATCATACATCTTCACTTTCCATAATATCTCAAAGTTGTTTTTGCCATTGAACTTCTCGATCTCAAAATGAGCACTTTGAGTTTTTGCCATGTTATAACAAACAAACAATCTCCAAATCCAACTTTTTAATAAATAAAGTTAATATTTAAAAAATGCCTTTGCCTTATACTATGCTACCTTTACCTTATCATAAAATCCCTCTGTTATACAAACTGCAGATTACAATTAAAAAAAAATAACAAAATTGCAGTTTTACCAAAGCGATCCTTGCTTGGCGCGCCGAAAGCGACTTGGCGCTTTCTCGATAGCAGACGATCCGTGCCAGAAGAAAAATCCGTATAAGTGACAAAATTGGCGCGTTTAAACTCGTCGTTTCCGCGCCAATTGGGATATTGGCGCACTGGTGCGAGTATTACACTCGGAACCGCGCCAATTGGCGCGCCTGTTCCAAAATAAAACGTGCCAACCTCTTCCTCTGTAAAAATTGGCGCGACTGTTTCAACCGAAACCGCGCCAATGCCAAAGCTCCACCTTTCATAGCTCTTTCACACATACCAGCTCCTCAACATGCTCTGATACCAATTGTTGGAGCAAACAATGCGCAGTGGAAATTTAAAAGGCATACACAACACATAAAATCATAAAAATAACACATGGATTTAACGTGGTTCACCCAACCATTTTGGGCTACATCCACCAAAATAGAGGCATCGGAAATTTTTATTATTCAACAGGAGATTACAACAATTTATTTCCTGTACGGGCTTATTTTTATACCTAGGAGTATAAAACTGAATCATAAATTCTCTCACAACAAATATAGGATGCATTAACTCCTCCTCAACAAAATGGAGCTAATATAGCAACAAATCCTATTGTTGTCACCTACATGAGATTTTTACCCAATTTAATAAAACCGAAAATCTCAACACCAATAAAGTAAAATCCGTGAAATTTGCATGTGCATATGGTGGAATGATTCAGGTTCACCTCAGATTACCTTCACTCGACATCGCCACGTGGAGTACTACACTTTGGCTTCCTGCATCGCGTTTGAACCTCAACATTCTGGATTTAGACTCGGCTTTGTGAAAGCTTGTCATATTATCACTGTTCTCGATGATATGTACGACCTCTTCGGAACAGTTGACGAGCTCAAACTTTTCATAGCCGCAATTAAGAGGTGGTGATCATGAATCCAAAGAATTTTAAAAGAATATTTGCTTACTTTTGCATTCACCCACTTGACCAATATTTGTGTGTATAATGACCAGTTGGGAGCCGTCCACCACAGATTGCCTTCCACAATATATGAAAGGAATTTAAATGATGGTTTACAACGCCGTAAATGAAATTCCTGCGGAGGCACAGAAGGCTCAAGGTCGAGACACTCTCAACTATGCTCGACAGGCTGTATGGCTACATACATTTATTTCCGGACTGGAAACAAAATTTATGAATCGCCCACGTATTTCACTCGGTAGTTATTACTGAATTTGCCTCTGTTTGCGTGTGTGCAGTGGGAGGATTATCTTGATTCGTATATGCAAGAAGCAAAGTGGATCGCCACTGGTTATCTGCCAACGTTTGAGGAATACTTGGAGAACAGGAAAGTTAGCTCTGGTCATTGCATATCGACATTGCAACCCATGCTGATGATGGACATTCCCTTTCCTCCTCACATCCTCATACTTCCCAACCAACCTAAATGACTTGGCATGTTCCATACTTCGATTACGAGGTGATACCCGATGTTATCAAGTAAACTGGTATTCTGATGTGATCCTAAATTTTGAGAATATTTTGAAATGTGATACATTAGAATCAAGTTTAATGATTTGACATGTATTATTTTCAGATTAAAAAGTGATAAGTGATGTTACTAGGTAATGTGGTTGTTAAATGTTGTTAGGTAAATTGGTTGTTATATATTCTGTTAGTAAATTTTGAAATTATTTTGAAATTTGATAAATATAAATAAAGTTGAAATTAAAAGAAATTATTTTAATATTTAGAATAAATTAGCTAGAGTCCAACCTTTTTCCACCTTTCTTTTGCCTATGAATTTCCAGAAAATTTAAAACATTTACCATAAATATTTATTAAAAGCTACGGTTAATTTTTGTTTTTGTTTTAAACTGTATAGTAATTGTATGGGCATGGTGATCACAGGAGGACAGGTTTCACGCCCCTACACCTGCAGTAGTCTTTCAATTGCTTATAGCGAGGTGCGGCACCACCGAACACTTTCTTTTCACCAATACTTATGTTCATGGACTACTCCTAACCACTTGTCTACTTAGTTTGTGTTTCTCAACTAAGTATTATTATTATTCCTTTATACCAATGAACACCCATATATATTCATTATCCACAACAATTATAATTAGCAAGACAGTTGCACAGTATAAAGGGAGGGGCAACTCGCTGAACAATGAGTCTGCCCGAATATATTATATTAATCAACTTTCCAATATTTAAAAGTATACTTGGAAACACCAAGTTTCATACTTAGCCAAATTTACAACTTGCCACACCACCGTGTGTCAACCAAGTTCCTTGCCCAAGTTGGGCAGGCACACCCTCACATGAGCTGCCAACTGCACTCCTCAACCGAACTTCGTTTACCGCTGCACAACGGGTGAACGACCTCCCCCAAGTCACCCCACGTTTCCTCTTGCACGACGTGTGGGCGACCTACCCGAGTCACCCGAGTCACCTTCGTTTCACCCGACGGTGACCTCACCCAAGTCTCCACCGCATACACTTGTGCACTAGGTGGGCGACCTCACCACAGTCACCACACACGCTCCAACCGAATGGCGAGCACCTTCACTCGCGCCCTCACCTGATAACCGAAACCTGTGCGATGTCAACGTGTAGCTCTGCCCGTGAGCGGGCGCATAGACCTACATCTCCGCTCGACTTCTTAACACTTCTTCGCACTTTTTCCTTGTCACTATAGGCTCCTTCACATTCCTTGATCGAATGATTGAGTTCAAATGTGTTGTTTGCTCTCCATCCACGTGCATAATAAATGCGCTCCATGGGCGGTCGTGCCACCCATGGTCGACCTGCATTTCTCAGCAGACACCTTCGTTTATTAATTCCTTCAGTTGGCTTATCTAACCAACGCTCGAATTATCAATTCTCCATCGCTGGCTTATTCGTACGAACCGACCAGCTCGTCCTCTATAAATACATGACTCACTCCAACACTTCGCATGCACACTCCCAAGTGTTCGTTCTTCCATTTTGTTAACTCATGCGCTCAATTGCCTTAGCCAACTCGTTGCACTTTGCATTGGTGGCCGTGGTAAGAACCGCAGGTCCTTACATCCTCCCCCACCTGAAGTCATTATCGTCCTCGACAATATCCCATCCCAGTAACCTTCCTGTCACCAATATTTTCATATGTGAACAGTCGTATCCATGATATCAACTACTCCACATACTTCAAACATCTTTGCAACATATGTAGAACCACCATCTCCATCATGTGTCGTCCTTCCGTAGTCTACCTGCCAAGATACTCCTTTGATCCTGTCACTCGTTTATACACTGGTACCCCTCATGACTCGAACTAGTTGGGTAGCTAATCCAACCATATGCCCAAACCACATGAATACATACCATGATCATTATTTTCCTGACTTCTGCTAGATCTCAGACTCATCAAAGTCTACTATCAATCCCATGCTTAGGTCCATGGAAACTCCATCCTATCTACAACATGTCCAGTCCATGGTCTTGTTGTACAAGGAGTGTACAACCTCTCCATTGGCTCATACAAAACATCTCCTTGTCATATCAGCATCTGCACAACATCTTTGCCTCGGCATTCCCATAGAATGTCAATGAGTGACACCTCTATACATGCTCCTGCATCATGTCCCCGCATACTCATGCTCCATGTCTCCAACCTGATGTCCATGACTCTAGTTGTCCATGATGCCCAACCAAGTGGTCTCATCCCAACATCTAATCATCCGCATCCAAGTCTGCAAATCTTTCATAAAGGAGACTCTCCAAGGTCCCTTGTCAAGGTGGTGCAGCCCCTTCCACTCAAAGTCCCTGCACCAACCCATCTCCAAGGTTGTTTATAGAGAAAGGAGGGCTAGGAAGTTTCCTCCCTGACTCTCATCCACCCATGTATCAGATTGATACTGTGTCCTCAAATATCTATGCACAGCCTCAACCTCCTCACATGTACACCCAAGCTCACCTAGCTTGTCCTTTGTCAACTGAAATTCATATATGCCCATAGCATATTTACAAAAGTCCACTATACCAGCCGGATCTCTACCTACATAATCCTCTCCAACCACTGCTTCTGAAGTAGTACTCGAACTCCCTTCCTTTGAAACCCCATTGTGAAGATCATTAGTAGAAGATGTATTTGTCAAGTGCTCCATGATTCGTGAGATTGTCCTCTCACTTCCTTCCTTCTTCCTCGCTCTTACAACGAAGTCAATAAAGTTATCTTCCTTCATTATTTGAGTCATACTCCCAAGTCCTCTTTGGTCCACATCCTCATGCTTCACATTCGGATCTTTGGGATACAAATTCATAGAATTCATCCTCGGTCTATACCCCAAGCAACTCCTTCTATTCATCAGAACCAACATAGTTCTTCCTCCAGCTGTGATCAAGAGAATGTCCTAGTCCACCATTGGTATGGCTTGTGCAAGCTTCATGAAATCTTGCCCCAGCATCATAGAATGATCATCCATGTCCACAATCCTCAAGTCCAACTTTCAAAACCACAATCCCACTCTCACCCGAGTCTTCTCCATCACACCAGTAGCAGCTTTCATGGTAGAGTTGGCTGCTTTGAAAGCACTCCACTCCCTCTCCATTTCAGCTTTCTTCCCAAAAGACTTTGCTGCCTTCTTACTCAAGAAGCTATGAGTAGCCCCCGTATCCACCAAAGTTGCAAATCTCTTGCCTTTCACGGTCACCTGCACAAAACTGAGCTTCAAGGCATCACCTCCTTCTATCGGCTTTATCTTGTGTCTCACATCAACAACCTTCTTCAAAAAATCGACCTCAGAAGTGTCCATTGGCTTGTGCTCCAATTTGACATTCCTCCTAAGGTACTTCACTTCCTTGCTTGGCTCTTCTAAGCAATTCGATCCTGGCTCAGCTTGACTTCCTTCAAGATTTTCCTCCATCGCATTTTGCTTAAGTGCACCAACCAAGTGCCCATTGACTACCTTCATAGAACTAAGCTTCCGAACATCCTCTGGATTGTTACAGTAGTGAGTCCCCATCCTGTCAATGTAGTCGAGCTCATCCTGCTCAATTACAACAACCTTCTTACCAATAAGTTTCTTCTTTATCTCCTCCTCAAGTTGCTTGATTTCGATCTCCACCATGGCACTCTTCTTCCTCAACCAGGCTCTTTCATCCAAGAGCTCTTGAAGATCAAGACCATTCTATCATATCTCCTTGTCAATTCCCCCGAGTTCACCATCCATCGTACTTCCATATTGGGACTTGAGTTCTTCAAGTTCCTTCCTCAGCTTCGAATAGCTTTCCCGAATCTTCACATTCTCAGCCTTCATCGAAACGCAGTCAGAACTCCATCTACTCACCTGTTCCAACACTTTGTACTGGAAGACTTCACCTGTATTATGGCTAGATTCACCTTCCATAGGTTCATCTACCACCTTTACCATTTCAGTGTTCTCCACATTCACCAGCTTCACCTGTACCCTGCAAACTGAACCAGTTCTTGTTTCACTTGTGTGAAACCAACTTCCTTCACCTGCAAGTACCTGTTTCCACTGTCACTTCATCATGAGTAAACCTTGCTCTTGATCCCAACTATCATCCGCCAACATCGGTCCTGCTCGCCTGCTCTGATACCACCTGTCACGCCCCTACACCTGTGGTAGTCTTTCAACTGCTTATAGCGAGGTGCGGCACCACCGAACACTTTCTTTTCACCAATACTTATGTTCATGGACTACGCCTAACCACTTGTCTACTTAGTTTGTGTTTCTCAACTAAGTATTATTATTATTCCTTTATGCCAATGAACACCCATACACATTCATTATCCACAACAATTATAATTAACAAGACAATTGCACAGTATAAAGGGAGGGGCAACTCGCTAAACAATGAGTCTACCCGAATATATTATATTAATCAAATTTTCAATATTTACAAGTATACTTGGAAACACCAAGTTTCATACTTAGCCAAATTTACAACTTGCCACACCATTGTGTTTCAACTAAGTTCCTTGCCTGAGTTGGGCAGGCACACCCTCACACGAGCTGCCAACCACACTCCTCAATCGAACTTCGTTTACCACTGCACGACGGGCGGGCGACCTCCCCCGAGTCACCCCGTGTTTCCTCTTGCATGACAGGTGGGCAACCTACCTGAGTCACCCGAGTCACCTTCGTTTCACCCGACGATGACCTCACCCGAGTCTCCATCGCATACACTTGTGCATCGGGCGGGCGACCTCATCTGAGTCACCACCCGCACTCCAACTGAACGGCGGGCACCTTCACTCACGCCCTCACCCGATAACCAAAACCTGTGCGATGTCACCATGTAGCTATGCCCGTGATCGGGTGCATAGACCTGCGCCTCCGCTCGACCTCTTAACACTTCTTCGCACTCTTTCCTTGTCAGTGTAGGCTCCTTTGCATTCCTTGATCGAATGATCGAGTTCGAATGTGTTGTTTGCTCCCCATCCACGCGCATAATATATACGCTCCATGGGCGGTCGTGCCACCCATGACCGACCTGCATTTCTGTTGTCCAGCCGACGCCTTCGTTTGTTAATTCCTTCGGTCGACCTATCTAACCAACACCCGAATTATCAATCCTCCACCGTTGGCTTATTCGTACGAACCCACCAGCTCGTCCTGTATAAATACATGACTCGCTCCAACACTTCGCATGCATGCTTCCAAGTGTTCGTTCTGCCATTTTGTTAACTTGTGTGCTCGGTTGCCTTAGCCAACTCGTCGCATTTCGCATCGGTGTTCGTGGTAAGAACCGCAGTCCTTACAACAGGGCTCGTGGAGAAGAAACCTCGTGTATATCTTGTTATATGAAAGACAATCTTGGAGCAACATAGGAAGATGCTCCTAATCATCTCAACATCATGGTCAGTGGCGTAATTAAAGAATTAAATTGGGAGCTTCTCAGACCCGATAGTAGTGGGCCCATTTCTTCCAAGAAAATAACTTTTGACATTACCAGAGCTTTCCATTATGGATACAAATACCAAACGTTTCCAGCGTTGAAACAAAGAGTTTGGTGATGAGAACCCTCCTTGAACCTATGCCTTTATAACCAAATCTAGAATTTACAAGAAGTTGATATTATGTTTAGGTTGCCTAACTCACGTCTCTGATTGTACTGTTCAAGCTATGTTGTGGGTAAGATATCCTGGATGGCCAAACAAATAATGTTTTATATGCTCACATATTATTGTAAATTTTAACACAACTGCATCTATCTTAGTGCTTATTGTTTCGCATAGCCTACTCCCAGATTTACAATATTGATAGGTCATTACATCAAATTGTCATTATGTCGTTAAATTTGAAGTTGTAATTCTTGGCATTGAAAGCATGGGATCACAACGGATTACAAGTAGTAATAAACTTAAATAATTACATATTTAATAAAAGTGAATATTAAAATGTTGAATTTATAATATTTAATAATAGTGAATATTTTTTGAATTCAGGTAGTCTAGATAGGTCATTACATAAAATTGTCATTATGCCGTTAAATTTGAAGCTATAATTCTTGAGTTTGTCATTGGAAGCATGGGATCACAACAGATTAGAAGAAGTAATAAACTTAAATAATTATATATCTAATAAGAGTGAATATTACAATTTTGAATTTACAATATTAAATAATAGCGAATATTTTTGAATTCATGTTTATGTGATTCATATAGGTTTATACCACCTCAATAGCATCTCAAAAGACATTCAATTCACCATGGAGGAAGAAGAAAATGGTTGCATTCCCTTCCTTGATATTCTTATCATAAGGAAACCTTATGGAAAATTAGATTACAAGGTCTATCCAAAGAAAAGCACACAAAAAATTACCTTCACACACACTCTCATCATCGTCCCTCACAAAATATCAAGGTCATTAAAACCTTGGCTTCTAGAGCCTTCAAAATCTTTGGAGTTGATCATAAATTTGATGAAAAAGAACATTTAATAAAATTCTTTAGCAACTTTGGATACAACATGAAAGATATTAAGAATGCCTTCCAGAAAGTCACATGCCCCCATATACCTCCATCCTACAAGCTTATGTTTATAAAAAAATATAAAGGGGTGATATGTTGATATGTTTTATATAATATATGGTGGTACTATTTAAACCAACCTCTAAATCCATACCCTCACTGCTAAATCGAATGTGAATCACAAGCTCCAAGCTGACCTGATATTCCAGTTCATTAATACCATGTGAAAATTAGCAGGTCAAACTGCATCATGTGTTGTTGATCGAGACACATTTCACATGTTGATGGTCAAATCAACACCCAATCAGAAGCAACATGACATGTGATCATACAATTAACAGGAAACGATTGTATCACTCCTCCCATTTTGTAGCATGTGACAGGTTGTTTGGCATCTTGAAGCATGCACTGTTACTCTAAGTTGACTACTTCCAAAAGACCATTCATCAAGGATTGGATTCACAAAGATTGAAGCCAAGTTGAGCCAATGAATCTGGAGGTTGTACAAATGAAGCTATAGGTATGGGAGGTCATTGTTAAGGTTGGATGGACCAAGTTTCTTACTATCTTTCAGGGGTATGATACCGCAATCGCACTAGAATTTTCACACACCTTTATTGGGGCTCAAGCCCTAGTGCAATAGCTTACAATAATGGTGAATGAGGAGATGATTGCAGTTGTTACCAAACTATCACAGGGAGGTGAGGCATGGTCAAAGGACTTCAAGATTGCTATAAAATGTTGGTGCCCATTATTTCAGGAGTCGCCACCCTTACCAGACCTAACTCGACTATTCATCATGAGGCTCTCCTTCCTCTATGGAAGGATGTGGTATTATAGTGAAACAATTTGTGATTTGTGAAGGTTGATACAACATGGTGTATCAACCTTCACAAATCACAAATTTTTTCACTATAAATACCACATCCTTCCATAGAGGAAGGATGTGGTATTCATAGTGAAAAAAATTGTGATTTGTGAAGGTTGATACAACATGGTGTATCACTACCATATTAGAATTCTCATGCACCCAACAGGGAATAAGTCATTAAACATGTCATATTATTTGTTGAAATGCTTAACTAAAATTGAAGCCCTTGTAAGGCAGAAGAATAATAACTCAAAACATGGGTTGTCACCAAGGATTAATTAAATGTTAATTGATGTCAAATTACACCTTTTGGACATACCATGGTATGCCTTCATTGGATGAATTCAATCTAAACACTAGGAAGGCGGTTTACTATGCATGAAGCAGATGAAACCATAGACTCCTTCTGCATCAAGAATTCAATACCAAACCAATATCTCATCGATGTTACATGTCTAGAAAGGAAAAGAGTCATCACACAACTATGAAGCCTCAAAGTTTGTTGAGGAATTAGAAACCATACAACTAGATGGGCCATATTACAGTGCATCAGAGGTCATGACAATTTTGAAAATTCTATGAATGATGAATTTTTTGAGGCAATTACTCCACCACGGGCAAGGGATAATATAGAGAATGTTGCAGAGGAATCGTGACCAACATTTACAATTGGAACCAACGAAGTCAAGCTAAGGAAGATAGAGCGAAATAGAGGTCAGGTTTTGGTTCCAATTTTTTTCTCATTCTATAGCCCTAGTTATCATAATCTTCTAAAATGAAAAAATAAGTTAATTTTGCATAATCATAAACTCAGAGATAAGTTACACTAGAAGAAACCAAAAACTAATAATTTAATCTCCCCACTTAATGCTATCGATCATGAAGAAAACCCTAAATCTAGGGCTAAGGAATTTTCAAAGGGATTCATAGAGGCTTCCCAACATATTATTAATATCATTTTAGATGATATCGTCACTAACACCTATGCATTCCTTCAATTGAAAATGGATATGCCTCAATGAAAAACTAAGGATGATCTTTTTTATGTAGGCATTATTAACAAGTAAATCCATTAATAGGTCATTGAATGAATGCAACAGAGATGGTTTTCTATGCACATGCCATAGGAGGAAAAATGGAAATATCTCTATTTGAAGGAACATAAACTCAAGAAGTAAGCAAGTGAATTGGGGATGGAAGCGTCTATTTGTTATGTACCTTATAGGATATATATTATTTATCTGCATGATCAATGGACCACTTTCTAGCTTAGACAACTTGGAGAGGATCAATCCTATGAAATTGATCAATCCTGTAGCTACATTGAAGTTTACCATAACATAGACACTACAAAACAAATTTTACCTTGTGAACTCTATTTGTTTAATTTTGTATTAGGAGAATTATCTATGGAACCATAATCCCTTCATTGGGGATCTACAACTTAGAGTCTGCATGTCTTATATAAATAATCTAGTAAAGTGGAAGAAGGCATCAAATTTATATGCTCGTATACAAACTGAGGCCAAGCTCATGATCAAGGAAGAGTATCCACTTACAAGGCAGTTTGTTAATGATTTTTTGAGGTTGAGAGAGGATCCAAGTGATTTGGTTACCATTCAACACAAGCAATGTTATGTTGTTATAGAATAACATGAACTAGCCCGAACATATTCACTAGAGGTTCTCCTAGTTACAAATGACATTTGGGAGGGGTTTCCACCATTTCTATAGGATAGGCATCCTATGGGATATCCCTGCTTCAATTTTTCCCTCAATAAGGAAATGTTTTATACGTATTCGTTAGTTAACCATATCCCACATTAGGTGGGACTTAATTTTCATTACCCTTTACTTTGGTGCCCTATGAGTTTTTACAGAGCTCCCATCCAATCGAACGAAGAAGAAGAAAGGTCAAACTGGACATAAATGGACAAGACACTAGGATACTATAATCCAAGAGAATTTGGACACCCCACCTACAGCTGGGGTTATTCACATATAGGAATCCTAAAGCAGAATGAGTTGCATGAGGAAATGTAACCAAATCAATCGGGGGTAGAAGATAAGCTACTAAATTGGCATTATTTTTATTTATTAAACTACTTCTTTTTCCCCAATTTACCTCTCTTTCTTGAACTCTATACCATTACATATGTTACTTATTATTATTATTAATCTCAAAGGTATATACATATACTTGTTATGTTCTTTATTTCCTTATTTCATTCTAGAATTAAGGAATGTTGAAGAAGTATCAAAGTATAGGTGTCATGTAACTCAATTTGTGTGTGTGTGTGTTTAAGTTTGGTGTGTGCAGAATAAATTGGTGGATTGATTTTAGTGTCAAAAGGTTTTCCTAAGCTATAGGTGGATGATTTTTGGATTCATAAATCTATCAAGTTAATGAAGCCACTAGGCTAGCTATCAACATCCATGTATAGAAATGGAAGATCAAGAATTGAGGACCTTATTTTTATATCAAAGGACCGAGGACCTCATTGTTTTGGTAAAGAACCAAGGACCTTATTGTCATATGTAATACCAAGGACTTTAATGTTACCAACAAGCCCTGGATGGGAACCCTAACTATTTTGAAGCCACGGGGAACACCCTTGTGGAGACAGATGGATAGATCAAATATGCACATTGGCACCAAACATCACAGTCGAATGGGCCAGTTTGTGTGGCACATATTCAATTGGACAATGACAAGCAACCATAAATCATTAAACGAAATAATACATTAATCATGAGGTCTTTCCCAATTCCTAACTAGGTCCTAACATCTCAAAAGCAGTTAGAAAACATGGTTCCAATTTGAGTGAGAACTCGAATTCAAACACTCACCTTAGCTCAACATGAAATCTTGTGTAGTCTCATACAGTATTCGTATTAATCACAGTTTTGGAATATATTTGTGTGTATACATAAATATGTGTGTGTGTGTTCCTTGAAATCCATAATAGTGATCAATATATAAGCTTTGTAAATAATAATTGTTTTTAATATAAATAGTAATATAGATTTGTGTGTGAATCTATTTGAGTTCAGTGATTATGATTTGATATGTTGTTGTGGATGATTTTGGTACTAAATTAAACCTTGTGCTGATACTACAACAACAATAATGCACAAGCCGGCTTTGGGGAGGGTCCCACTCAAGTTGCAGTAATCTGCCAGCTAATTTTCTTTTTATTTGGCAAGTAGGTTAACTGTTTGGTTATGTTTGTAGCAGATTTCATGTGTTTAAATGCTTTAATATTTAGTTGATCTTCTTTTTTTTATTACCATTTTTAGAATAATAGTTATCATAGTATTTAACATGTGGTTTTATGTTATTTTATTTTAGTCCATATATTATTAATTATTTTATATTGGGTTGATTGGGGGGTGAGACCTGTAGTTAACCACTGCAGTGCCAACATACTCTAAAGCAGATGTTGTGGAATCAGGTGTTGTAGAATTTCTAGGATTTTAATTCACTCAGTAACATAGAGTTAGCCACCCTTGAACAATACCTGAGCGCATAAGGCCATTTAGCCGAGTAATGGGTTAGACTTAATCCAACTCTTCCATCTAAGTCTATGTCCCCATGAGTTTTTCTTGATTAGGCCATTAATAACAATATGAGGAGATTTCCTCTTGTGTATACTACATAGAGTGCCTCGCAAGCTTAACAACCCCGGTTTGAAAAATGTATTGTGTAGCCTAAATTGCTATTGAAATAAGAAACATATAAATACACAGTCAATAGGGAGTGTTATTGACTTTATTGACTATATCAAAAGACATATGCCCCAGGTACTTGAGATGAAGGATCTTGGATAGTTGCACTATTGCGTGGGTATACAGGTTTATAGAGACAATGGTAAGACCTTAATCATGAAAAGTAAATATGTAAATAAATTATTCAAGACGTTTTGTATGGATGAATATTAGGAACTGTCTACTCCATTATAACAAAATTTGAAGATCAACAGTGATGATGGAACCACTTTGTATTGTTAGTTGGTGGCAAATTCTAATTATCTCATTACAACCACAACAAATATTGCAAATTTAGTTAGTACACTTAGTCAATTTATGGCTAAGCTTCATAATAGTCATTGGGATATTATAATGAGGGCCCTTTAATACTTGAAAGGAACTACTAATTTTGGAATTGAATATATTAATTATTCTAATGTTGAGCTAACAAGTCATACTAATTCTGATTGGGTTGGAAATCCAGATGACATGAATTCTCCTTCTACATATGTGTTCAGTATAGTATCTAAAGTTATATCATGAAATAGTAATAAATATCCAATTATTTTGTTGCCATCTATTAGTGTCAATGTTTGCATACTACCATCAGTGATCAAAACTCCTCTTTTCATATTCATATTAGGGTCTCGCTCAGAAATTTTTGTCATTCCACCTAGGTCCTCATTCAAAAATTTACTCACTGATGGTATCCCTTGTCAAAAAACCTCACTCACCTACACTCCATCTACCTCCCTTGACCTTTTCCCATGCCCATTCCTCTCATTTCCCTCTCCTAGGATTTTGAGGGCATTTTTCTTGGTTTCATGACCTTCATGGTTAAATCATCAACAAAACTTGTATCATGATGCTCTTACGCCTTACCCTATCTTTAATATACCTTCCTAAACACTTCCCATCACTCCTATCACTTAAAATCATCATTTTTCTACAAACCCTAGCTTATTGCTACACTTTTGATACTTTTCTAGACTAAGCCTGTGTTTTGCCCTTTTGGACCCCTTCCCCCTCACTCAATCCTTGAAATTCTAGTTTTCCCTACTTCCTAACATCCCTCCCTACCTCCCAAAATTTTCTTAAGAATTTAGAAGCCCCCTATCCCCTTTATTTCCCTTCATTCCTATAAATTTCCCAAATCCCCTGTTTTTCCTACATTAAACCCTAATTTCCTCTCCCATTGAGCTAGGGTTTTCTATGGAAATCAGAGACATATAAGCAGAGGAGGCATAAGGGAGGTCATATCAGAAATTATGAGGCCACTCCAACTCATAAGCATCATGTCTCCATCATTTTTCAAAAAAAGTCATTCCAAGGGACAAAATCATTTGCTACACACATGGCTAGTTTTGCTTCAAAGTATGTTTCCAACCAAATAGAGATGAATTTCACAAAAGTGAGAGAGGTTTTTGTCCATAATAGGCCAAGGAACAAAAAAATCCTTCATGTTTTACACAGGTGTTATGGTCTTGGAGAAATGTAAAACATACAAGTGATACAAGATGTTTTATGCACTTCTAGAGAGACCCTAGGATAATCAATCTTTCTCATAGCTAGAGTGTCCAGATGACTTGTTTGATGAGGCAAATGACAACTAGTATGGAAGAAATTTCCAATAAGCTATTAGGAGCTCAATTTAAATTTGAGGAAGTCCTCCAAAAGTTTCTTGCAAGACCACACAGAATTTTTGCATCCCCATTCTGCACTTTTTGACAAGTCTTGGGAGAATTGATTTTTGAGGGGCTATACTTGATAATTTTCAATACTTGATAGGTCCATTGTGTATCCAAGAGAGATATAATTCCAACGAGCTATCATGAACTCAATTTGGACACTGGGAATGCCCTCAAAAGTGGTCTTGAAGTTGGTGCTGCGCTTAGAGCAATGGTCGTTGCGTTTTTTAAAACAAGTGTTGTGCTTTTGGGCTAGGCACTGCACTTTTCCTAAGGACCTCCAAATGAAAAATGGCCACTACCATTGGATTCATAAGGCCAAATAAAGTTAGGAAAAACACTTTGTTAAGTTTTTTTTGGGTCAACTAGGCAGTCAATAGGTCAAAAAAACCCAAAAAATCATGTTTTTGCCCTGTTTTGGAGACTGTCGCTGTGCTTTTGACTAGTACTGGGAGAATCAACTTTTGGAGGGTAAAAACTTGACCATTTTGGAAAATAAGGGTAGATCTAGAAACTTGATAGGAAAAAATTTCTAATGAGCTATCCTGTGCTCAATTTGGACACCGCTAACACCCTGAAAAGTGGATATGACATTGGCGTTGCACTTAGGACAGTGGTGCTGCGCTTTTAACACAAATTTCCTGAGTTTCTTCATTTTGTGAATTTTTTTTGTTTTGACAATTTCACCTTGACAAATCATATTTTCACCCACGTAATTGATGGATGTAAATGTAATAATCATGTTTTTAATGTTGCCTAGGGTAAATACATTAGGTGAAAACTTTTTTGGTGATGTAATGAATCAGTTTCCAAAAAGTGAGGGATGAGTCACTTTGACCACCCTACACTCTAGCTATCAGTTTAGTTTTTGGTGGAACTACTCCTCCTCTCATGGATTCGACCCCTGAGGCTGGGAGGAGTTTGTTTGAAGCCTATATCATGTACTTTTTCAGTCATTATATAGGTTGGACTCCATTGGATGGTGTACTAGTGTTTCAGACTTTGGCATGGAATATATTAGATGAGTTGCAACTATTTTGGTGGGATTCCTGTGGCATGGTGTTTTGATATTGTTTCCTCTTCAGTTACATATGTGTGAATTTTTTGTACCTTTCATGATCCATTTCATTCCAAATATGTTTGATTTTGAAGGTGTGATAAGAAGAATACATCTTCTATGTATGTTTTGGGAAAATAATCATAATTTGTTTAATTTCTTCAATTTAAAAATAATTCATGATTTTCATGCTCTTTTTAGCATCTCATTAGTCTAAACCATTTCATCACTATACTACAAAGTGTTAAAGTAGCTTTCCTACCTTGCCCCATCAGATGTCTGCAATTTTGATTCTCTTTTGCCTTGACCTAGTTCACTCTCTAACCTAGTTCACTCATCCAGTGACTACCCTAATCAAAATCAAATCAAATAACCCTCAACTACTATATCAAGCCTAAAACCCTAATCTATCCAGCCCTCTTTGCTGTGATCCTTTGGAGAGAGCCCTCTTCGTCCTGGTAGGGTTAGCTACCAAGTCAAAAGATTGGTTTGTGGTTACCTCAGCTGGACTCTTCCTCAGACTTGGAGATCCAGAGGAGTGATAACATACTGGCGTCGTTGCTGGGGAATGCAAGATTCATTTTCCTTGGGTGTACGACAAAGTTTAGATCTAATTGCTGATGGTGGACAATGATCAGGCACACGAAAGCTAAAATCATTCACCTGGTGACTCCAACTTGATTCAAAGAATCCACTGGCAGCAGAATCCAAAAATCAAAATGAGTTCTCAATCTAGAAGGTATGCTCCTATGCATCAAGATCATGTTCCAGGCTTTCCAAATCGTATGCCTCAGGAAGATTGGAAAACATAGTTGCCAAAATTTAGAGATGAAAAAGGTGATGATGCTACACTTCATTTAATAAGATTTCATATGCATGTGCATAAGCTGAGGATTAATTTTCATGAAGATTGTTTAATGAAGATGTTCATGGTCACATTAGAAGAAAGAGAATAGTTCTGGTATGAAAGCTTGCCTCCTGCTTGTATTTATTCTCTCAAACAATTTCACTGAGTATTTTTTGAGAAGTATAGAGGAGTCTATCCTTCTTTTCTTTTAATTGAGGATTGTTGTGATCACTTTCAGAATTTTATTCAAGAGCTGGAAAGTGCTTATTATGATGAAGAGTTTATGGATGATGAACTCTTAGATGCTTTGAACGAAAACCCTTTTCACCACCATGAGAAGATCATGGATTCTACCCTGGATGAAAATGAACTTGAGCAAAATTCTTCAAAAGATGACAATGATCTTCCATAATATGAAGTTGATAATAATTTGCAGTATTCTTGCCAATATTCAAGCGATCAAGATATATATATATATATAAAGATGTTCTTTCCAGTTTCCCTTCATTCCTTTCCTCTTCTAAGTTTTTAATTAAGGAAGAAATATGTGCAGATCAACATTTTTAGTTTGCTTGTATACAAACTCTAAAGAGTCATGATTTATCCGTTGAGTTCAAAAACAGTGTACAACAGGTTTGTTGTCTTGAGTTTGATGATCATGTTCAACAACCTTCAAATGATCAAGATATATATTTTTTTCAAAGCCTAGACAATTCTTTTTCTGATATACATGAAAATTCACTTGTAGATATTTGTGTTGATGCTGATTTGGCTACCTCAAATGAAGATTTGCAAGAACATACAAATCTTGTCTCTAATATGGATGGTATGGAAGATGACATTGTTGCATTTCCATTTAAGAAGGATAACCCAAATGAAGAAGAACAATCAGCCATTGTATTTGAAAGCATCTTCCTTCATTTTGTTGATCCACAAGAGGTAATCCTTCATGATTTCCAAGACCCCTTGGGCAGTCTTTTGCAAGCATCAGAAAAGGTGGATATTATTTTGTTCATCAACATAGGTTTTGAACTGAGGTTTCATTTTGAGTTTCCATTTACTCAGTCATGTACTTGATTGGCTACACTGGATCTTTGACTCCACTTGATCAGATGGTTTATGGATCAGTTAGAGAAGATAAGGTGTGATGAATAAGCTCAACATTCTGAGAATCGTTTTCAATGTTAATTTCCAATAGGGTTTGCAGTTGATGGTACAATTCAGTTTTTGAGACAGTTTTCAGTTTGTCACAACTCAGTTTATGTCATTTGCGTTTGCAGCATTTATTTATGCTCATTTGTTATTGAGTTTTTTACCGTATTGGCCCACATGGTTAGGCACTTAGTCTATGGTGTTCTTGACACCTCCAAGGAGCTACCATCTCCAATAAGGCCGATGTTAGTGTCAGTATTTGCATATTGCCTTCAGTGATCAAAACTCCTCTTTTCATATTCATATTAGGGTCTCGCTTAGGAATTTTTGTCATTCCACCTAGGTCCTCATTCAAAATTATACTCACTGATGGTATCCCTAGTAAAAAAACCTTACTCACCTACACTCCATCTACCTCCCTTGACCTTTTCCAATGCCCATTCCTTTCATTTCCCTCTCCTAAGGTTTTAAGGGCATTTTTCTTAGTTTTATGACCTCCATGGTTAAATCATCAATAAAACTTGTATCTTGATGCTCTTACGCCTTCCCCTATCCTTAATATACCTTCCTAAACACTTCCCATCACTCATATCCCTTAAAATCATCATTTTTCTACAAACCTGTTGTGGTAAAACACAACCCCCCCATTTTTGACTTGTTCACTTCAAATAATGGGGACCCTTTCTATAAATTTTTGGCTAAACGCCTTTTAGGATTTTTATTTTATTTGATTATCCTACGCGATTGTTAATTTTTCATTTTCTTTGGATTCTTATTTTGATTGTTTTGTTAGAATCAATTTTTTATAAGCTTCCCATTGACACTTGTTTCGCCTTATGTGGTCAACTGGTTTAAAAATGGTACTTCTTTGAAGTCCTATCATCTATCTAGTCTGGGTTAAAAATGTTATTTTTATTCTTTTTATTTATTTTCGGAATAGTTGTAGTTTAGATAGGCAAATTAGGATTTAGAAAATTTCAGAACTAAACCAAACATCATTAAAATAAAATAAAAATAAAAAATTGATTTTAATATTAAATTTTAAGATTAATTAATTAATTATTATAATAAATATGCCTTCTCCATCGGTCAATTCGTCGCAGAGCCGTCTGGAGGAAGATATCACTAATGCTCCTTCAGAGGGGAGGGAAGGGGATTCTCAGGGCATGGCAAGAACACTGCTGGCTTCGTCTCAGGAGAACATTATGGAAAGTGAGCCAGCTAACACCTATGCAAATATTTTGTATCTCAAGCTCCCTACGGGAGGAAATCCAATGGAGGTCGAAGATGGAGTGATGGTTACTTGGGAGCGTGCCCTGGACAAGGACAATGAACAGGGTCTCGGTGAACCCAAGTAAGTGTCAGCACAATGCTTGCAGCATCAGGGTAGCCATTTTGTTTTGGTTTTCCAGATTTTTTGGTTTAGTTTCAGGATGTTTGGCAAGAATATCTCTAGCTTGCGGCTGACCAGATGTAGGGATTTTGCTAATCTTGGCTAAAAGCACAGTTATCAGTCATGTTCTCTCTTGTAATTTGGCTTTTAGCCTAATTTTTTAGTACTGTAAGGCTTATTTCTAGGTCCATCTAGGTCTGTTCTAGTTCTTCAGGCAATGTTCAACGTTCTTCAGAGCAGAAGGAACAACCAGTTCTGTAAAGTTTTCTTGACAGAGAGATGGCTACGGCACTCTCAGAGGTTCCATCCTCTTTGTACATATTTTTTCATTTTTTAATATCAATAGAATAGTCTTTACTCAGAAGAAGAAGAAGAAAAAAAATTATTATTATAATAAAATATAATTAATTAAAATTAGACTTATAATATATATTATATAAACAAAAAATTTGATTAGAACTGGATCGCAAGTCGCATCGCAAAATTTCACTTGGACACATTATAAAAAGACCTTTTCGAGCATTTCGAACCAATTAGCTGTGTTCATCAGTCAGGACAAGATTGAAAGATTCATATTGCATAGCATGTTAAAAGACTGTGCAGAGACTCAAAAGCTCATAACGGCTAATTTGGACTCTAAAGTCAGGTCAAACTTTATATTAATAAATTTAATATTGTTTTATTCTTAATATCTTAAGATTAAAATATTCATTATTCTAAATCTTAATTAAGTTTAAAATTAGGGTACCAATTAGATATGGGCATAACTTAAATTTTTTTTAAATGCTAATAAATATTGTTAAAATAAAATAAAATGATATTTATAAACAATTTTAATAACCTTAAAAAAAAAAAAAAATTATTATGCTTCCATATACTAATTGTACCTAATTTTACTTAATTATAGATTTAGAATAATATATTATTAATCTTAAGATTATTAAAATAAAAACAATATTAAATTTATTAATATAAGTTTGAACTGACTTTAGAGTCCAAATTAGCCGTTATGTAGCTGTTGGAGTCTCTGCACAGTCTATTTAACATGCTATGCCAAATATGATTTTTCAACTTGTCCTGACGATGAACCACACTAGTTGGTTCGAAACGCGTCGACAAAGGTATTTTTCATGTGATTTATGTTGAAGCCCTTCTTATAAATATGACTGATCACAGAAGCCTCAATTTTACATTTATAAAAATTGTGATGACCTTTATCTCTCGATGTGTGATTACGAAAAGTCAAAGACGTGTCCTTTTAACCAAAGTCTCGTATGAGCTTCGTGGTTTGGTTTTCAGTTTGAAGTTTTTACTCATACGTATGAGTAAAGTAGAAATAATATAGTCTAGGTAGTTTAGTTTACTTTTAGTTTTAAATATAAATTAATTTAAATACAAATTTAAATTAATTAAATTAAATTAAAACAAAAATTAACAATACATTTCTCGCATCACGATAAAATATCGCAAAAAAGCTCATCGCAAAACTGTTCTCGCATAAACAACAAAACTTAACATATTTGCGAAAAGGCTGATGCGATAAACACTTCACTTCGACTTTGGTTTTGTTTTCAAACACATTTGGAACTAATGGAGAATGTAATACGTACATGTTAATTATATAATATTTACGTGCTAATACATTTAATATTATAAATTATTTAATAATTAAAATTAGTTAATAGATAATATATATAATTAATTTAATTATTATTTAGATTAATATTAATTAGTTTATAAATATTTAATAGGTTAGTTAATTATATTAATATTAGTTAATAAATAGCTAGTTTAGTTTATGATTAACAATTAATTTAGAATTAATTATTAAATAATTAGAATTCTAATTTAGGATTATATTTTTAATTAAAAACTCTGATTTTTAGCCCAGCAGCAGAATTTCCAGATTTACGCCATTTTTGACTCACCAACTTTTGAGGCTCATAGATTGAGTTATACTTGGCCAAATGAGGTCGAGGACGGCTCATTGGAAAGATAAAATCAAGGAAAATATTTCTGAGGAGGTTTCACTAATAGATTTGGCCATTAATTGAATCAAAAAATCATGTAGAAGATCTGCTCTGAATTTCTAAAATAAAATCAATTCTCTAAGTTATTTTTTGCATTTTCATTTGTCCAAGCCTCTTCTAATTGCAGATTTGCTCATCAATAAAATCCTTGGCTAATTAAACCATCCCAAGTATCAATAGAGAGTTTATATTTTATTTTCATAGAGTTATTTAAATAGAATTTGATTAGATTTGTCTTAAATGCCAGAAATGATATTTTGTTTTATTGATTGCATTTTAATTTATTTTGATTTCTTCTTGCAAGAAAACGGTAGAAAATATTTGGAGAAAAATATCTCAATCAATGAGAATGCTCCAGCGATTAAAAAATTGAAATTTTGAGCAAATAAAAGTAATTGGGCAGATTTCCTTCAACAAACTTTCATATCAAGTATTCCTTTGTAAATATTATAAATAGCAGATTGCAGAATGTAAATAGGGGCTGCTCTCCTCTGCAATTCTGGAATTCTAAAAACACTTTTGTAATAGGGATTTAGAGTTGTAGGTGGGAGGAGTGGAATATCAAATCTAGAGATTATTGAAGTTTTTTTTTTACATCCCGAGTTATGTATAATGAACGGAGTTTGCACTATTGTAGCTCTGCTTTTGAAAGCAGAAGCTTAGGCATTGTAAAGGACTATTAGAGACCAGAGCTGGAGAAATGGATTCAATAAACTGGTATTTCGAATACTATTGTTTTAAATGCTGGTTTTATTTTATGATAACAGGAATGGTGTCAATTTACTTACATATTTGTGCACTTTTGTCGGTATGGGTAATTTGCTTCTATTTTATGTTGTCATTTATCTTTGCTCTTATGAGCTGAATTCTTATTTATGAGTAACTATTTAATCATATATCTGTCTTTTAATATTGGATGAATAGATAGTGATATGTTGTGAACTTCTTCCGCATATTATTGTTTAATTATTCAAGTTACTAATTAACTGATCAATATCACTTTGTGAACTTCTTCCTGAGTGTTGTTGATTGATTATTTCAATTAAAGGGTCTCAATAGGATGTGTTTGGCATCCATAATGTCAATTAATTGAACTACTTCATTAACTTGATATTCATTTTAAACAAGACATTTAAATATCAATATTTTAAATACTTGCTCTTGGTTAGGTTAGATTTATATATGCCTAATTGAGATAGGATTATGATAGTTTATTTTTGCTTGCATCTTAGAACAAGTTTGCATTTAGAGTAAATTCTAAATTCTTTTAAGTCCTTTTCTCAAAGAGGCAAACTTTAGTAGTGGATTAGCTGAGCCCTAAATCAGCTTAAGGATCACTTTCTTGCATGATCAGCTAGAAGGACGATCTGATGTATCTTTTCCATTGGTGAATGAAAGTCATATTTTGAAGCCATTGGAGATTGAGAGAAGGTAACTGGACCTAGTTGAACTAGTAGGAACCACCATTCCAAACGAAAAAGGAGCTGCTAACCAAGGTCTGGACCTGGTGGTCTCCCCCATGTTGTTGCAGCGATTTTTGAGGCTTCAACATAATGGCGCTAGAAGGAGGGCCTGAAACTTGTTGTCTATTGAAGTCTTTTCAATTTTAACATTCTATTTAATCACGATGGCTCCTCTTAAACTTCCAATTTAGATTTGTATCTATGGACATGTATCTTCCAATACTCCACCCGAAGTGGTAAGACTCTTGTCTCAGGTAAAATTCAATGGTAAGAGAAATTCTTTTGCTTTTTAATCATGTCCTTCAATTTATTCAAAATGTTTCAAATTATGATTTTCAAGGAATTGATGAAGACATCTTATGCAGAATTTTCCTCTCACATTTGCGGCAGAAGCCAGAAACTGGTGTAGAACTCTTCCGGTTGCCTCAATTCGCAGCTGGGATCAATTTGTTACAATTTTCATTTGTAAAATTGACCACTATAATTATGATCAGGTATGTGATGAAATTGAATATCTACGAAATGAAAATGAGTCTGTTAGAGATTTTAATATTCGATTTCATTTGAATTGTTTAAAATTTAATGTCCAAGATGAATCTATGAAAGAAGAATCGCTAGATTGGTTTGAACATAATTATTCTCTTCCTCCTATTCCCGATCCATATGAAATTAGTTCAAGCTTTGTTCCATCCCCTTCCAATATAAATGAGAAAACCAATTTGGATATACAAATAAATTGTGATGAAAATGTTTCACAAATCTTGGGAAATATTTATGATCAAATACAAGAAGACAATAGCAGCAATTTTGGAAAAAGAGTCGCTTTGAAATATGAAAGCTACTTTGAGGTAAATTCAGAAAATCAAATTGCAAATCAGCAAGTGCAAGCAGCAGTCAAAATAAATAATAAAGTGCAAACTTTTGTACAAATTTCTGATTTTTTCCATGGTGAAGAAATGCCGAAATCAGAGCAGCAAAGCAGTCTTCTTCAAGAAAGCATGAACACACAAAAGAATGATTTAGAATCTGAAATTTACAATGAGAATAATGTACAAGAATTCTCAAGCAGAGACAATTTTAAGTGCATTGTTTCAGGTTCACATTTTTCCCTTTATCATGATATTTTTAATGATGGTAATTTATCCCCTCTTGGTATTAATGATATTTCAGAAATTAAATAGGATGATCTAAATGAATTACCATTAAGTTTTTATCAAGATAGAAAAGCAATTAATGATCATTCTTCTGCCATTAATGAACATGAAATTATTGTCCCTCCTTGTTTTGATATACTGGATGAGATTGAAGGGAAATCTAGAGAATCTTGTGAAGTCATTTATGATAATTACTCTGACATTGAAGATGTTGATGTTTTTCGAGAAAATCATCAAAAACTTCAAATAACATCTGAGAATGAAAGACATTATAATTTAGAAATTATTCCAACCAATCCTCATTCTAAAGAAGCAAATTATCTTCAAGATTTCACTATTCGAGAAAATATTCCAATTTATGATTCATATCATGATCAAGCCTTCATTCCTGTTCAATCATAATTCTCTTTCTAGTTCACAAGTTGGAATTCGAAATTACTCAAATTCCATAATTTTGGCCAATCCTTGTGAAAGAGAAATTATTTCAAAACGATCTCAATTGTGTTGTAACATTAGTTGTACAAATAGTGATTTCATTTTATTTTTGTTTCTTCACTTATTTTGTATAAAATCATATTTATTTTCATATTTCTGATACATTACGCTGGCATATTGAGCACTTTACTATCAAACATTCAATTGATGCATTGCCCTGTTGGAAAATTGAAGTTTTATATTATAATCAAGAGCATCAAAAGCTATTTCAATTTTAATTTCAATCAATGCTAATGTTTTGTCAAAAGCTTCTATCTTCTCAAAGGCAATATCAACAAGAGAATGTATTTTTAGAAATCTACCAGCAATCCAATTTAATTAATAATTTTCCATTTCATTTGAAAGATTTCCATCCATTTTTCATTAATTCATTTGAAAAATATTTGGAAACTTTTCCTTCATGGAAGATTGTTAATAGCTTAACATTTACACATAACACTAACAATTTCTTCTAGGCCTTTGAATTTAAAAGCTCATATCCACAATCTGGCATGTTATCTCTTCCTTTGAACATTTCCCAATTCTTAATAGAAATCCATCCAGATTTTTATGATCCAATTGGTATTCAATTAGAAAGGAAATTTCAAGAGAAACAGATTTTCATTAAGTTGCTAACAATAACTGTGTATTCTACTTATAGATTTAATTTTCTTGGTTCAATAAGATTTCTATTTTTATTACTAACATTTGAACTGTACATATATGCAGGAATAAAAATGAAAGAATGGTTACATTGGAAATATGACTATACCTAATCATTTTCATGTATATGGTTAGAATAGGAGTAGAATTAATTTAGTTAGTTTGTTTTATGTAGTTAATTTATTTTTAATAGTTCTGCAGATTAAAAATAAAGGAAGCAATCAACCCTTCTCATATCATATACATTTTCAGTGAAATACTTTCTTCTTATCAGAAAATTTTAATTCTTGTTTTCCTTTTTAAAATTTCTTGCAGCAATGCCTCTACCATGAATACATCTCTGCCTATTTCAAATAATGTATTAACAGAATATTCACCTGACACACATTTAAATTTGCGTTGATATTTTTTTTTTTTTACAATTAGTGGCTTTATCTCATTCTGGTTTTTAGTTTATTATCTGATGTTGCAATACGCATCATATTTATTTACTGAATGCATTATTGAACAGTCACTATAACAATACAGATTTTTCTCAAGATTAATTCGGAATGAGTAGAGGTAATAAATTGTTCTTTCAATTCAAAAGGGAAGACTATTTTCATATTTATTTCAGGTAAATTTCAGATTTCCTGAACATGAATAAACAAATTTTATTTAGGCTAATTGCACACTTCGATTTAGAATAAATAATAAGATGATGTTAAACGAAGTTAAAATTTTGATAAATCCAAGGAAAGATTTGAAGATTTGTGAGGTAAGATCTACAGACAATTTCCTTCAAGGTATGCATTTACGAGCTCATTCTCATCTCTTATTAAGTTTCCCTTTTCCTTAATTTATTTTTGATTCTTGTTCTGTTTTATTTACAAATTTTCATTTGTTTTCTCAAAACTTGAAGTAAGCACCAAACCCATTTTAAATTTGCAACAGGTTTATTTTGATTCATTAGAATTTGAACATTTTT
Organism: Pinus taeda; assembly: GCA_000404065.3. Lineage (NCBI taxonomy): Eukaryota > Viridiplantae > Streptophyta > Pinopsida > Pinales > Pinaceae > Pinus > Pinus taeda. Next base: position 155,539 of record APFE031507136.1, on the reverse strand, counting down.
AACTTTGCTTTCAACCATCAGAAAACCCAATTGAAATGTCAAGCAATATCATAGCATTCAACTTGATTTTCGTATTGCTGATACTTCAGTGGAAATGTTTGCAATATTCTTAGCTCGCTCATCTTCATCAATCACATCATCCATATCGCATTTCGCATATCAGAGGTTTACAATTGAACATAATTCCATTATCATAAATGCCCGATCTCCAATAAATGACTTTATCGATATTGCGATGACCACATAATTTCGGACCCGACAGAAAATTCAAATCAAGCTTATAAAATATCGCGTCCATCCAATCGCAATAAAAGTAGGGGACATAATTTTAAAGGGCCAACGTCTTGGATCCAATATGTTACTAAATTTTCATCATAAAATTATCGGGTCCACTCTTCATTGCATATCGGCGCATCGAGAATTGTTACCTCATGTGCTTACGATTGTTGATCATCGATTAGACACGTCATCCATCACATCGCCGATATCGCAATCGCTTCATCGCATTTTTATTTATGCTCACATCACAATTCCGAATATGTGATATGCGTTGTGCGATGTGGGAACCACAATGTCAATATTCCCCAATCTACAATATAATATATCTTTAATGATGCGATCGCTTCATTTCATTGCACATGTTCTCATCACCTGTTCTTATTGACAATTTGTTATTTCAATCGCCGATGCGATAAACTTCAATGCATGCTTCTACATACAATGCGAATCATTTGATAAGGCGATGTGTTATTTTAAAAGGCGAGCTTGGGTAACCACTATGGCAAAAATCAACTAATGACCAATTTGCAGTATATCTAAATCATTTCGAGTTCTCATATATTTCAGTTTCAAATATATAATTCCATAATTAGATATAGAATTCAAGGCATCTCTATTTTCATATTTAAATTTTATTATTTTGGATTTAGTCTTGATTCTGGACAATTTACAAAATCATGGAGTTTATATGAACTTATAATATTTTGAGAAACAATCATTACTGCAAATTTCCATTCTCATTTCTGATGCATTTGTTTTCCCTCGAACATTAAGCATTCCATTTTTGCATTTTACTGCTTGCTTTAGTTTAGATAGAATAAATAATGATTCTGGGTTATAAGACTTTGGTTAGTTTGACTTCTTCAAGTTTTTAATGTTAATTAAAATAAGAAGTCAACTAGTTTGGAGAAACAGATACCTTTCAGGTAAGATCAAGAAACAATTATCCAATGGTAAGATTCATGTATCCACTTTCATTAATTTCCATTTTGTTACCTCAGTTTCAATTTTGTTTTTCTGATATATAAATTTGTTTTGCAGCTCTTCATAAAAGCTTCCGATCCTCTACGAGATCATATTTTCGAAGTCCATACTTTTCTCCTAGCTTAATTTCAAGAAAACAGTGATAATATTCATCGAAACAGCTGCACAAGAGGTTTCTAAACCCTCAGTTTGTTTCTTTAAGCATTCCTTTTATTAGAAAATGATTAAGAAGATGCTTTGAAACAAGAAGATTGATATCAAGCAGAAAGTTTTCATTGTGGCTGAATTTTATCATCACTACTAGCCAAAAAGCCTAAAACACTTACAACCCTGCAAGGTATGATTTTTCTAAATATCGACATAAGAAGGATTGATTACACGATTATTTTCTTTCTTCATATTGTTGATATATTGGTATAAACATTCTTCTTGAAGTTTATCTTTCGAAATTTGGATTTTCCTTTCCACTTTTAAAATTTCTTCATTTTATTTTTGTTTGCTGATGATTTTCAGTTTTGATTTTAGTGACTTTGCCATGATTTATATGGAAGGCCTACTTGTTACCCAATAATGGTCAGCATACATGGAGGAAAATTGTTAATAGTCATCTATTAGCTTTTTCGTAAATCTCTTATTAAAGTTTGATTTTCTTATTATAAAGGTAGACATACTTAAGGAAGAGATTACCAATTTAGAAAAATTGGCAAAGTATCATAAAATCTGGAGAAATTTATTTTTCGTCAAAATTGTGATCATTTTGAGATTTCAATATTTTATTAGGATCTTTCAAAGTTCTATTATCAGTTAAGAAAAAATATTTTTGACCAAGTAAAGACACTTTACAGCGAAGCACCTTTAACTCTGAAATTATCATTCTTAACTCTTAAGGAGTCAATGATTCTTCTTGTCCGAAAGAGTCTTATCTTTCTAGAGTATAATCCAGATATATATTTAAACTTAAAAGATAAGAGGTCTCATCATGAGCCTGCTTACCATGATCATAGGGGAAAAATACGCTGACACTACCAACACTACTAAACATACCAGGGTAATGGCTTATGATTGCAAACAATTATAAAACAAGGGGTCTCATCACGAGCCAACTTGTTCTGTCCAATTATAACCAGTGAATGGCATTGTCAACTATATGGCTACCAAACCAGGACAATGGCTTTTAAGATTTATAATAAAAATAAAAAATAAACATATGTAAATGGATTTATCTCTAGGTCAATAAGTCTTAAAGGGATGAGATTCTGAATCATTGATTATTAAAAGGTAACCTTGTCGAGACTATAGACGTTTGCTGGTAGCAGTGGCTCTACCTGTGATAAATGAGTATATTTTAAAAGCTAAGCTATAAAATGACCCCTGCTTTATCTCTACAACTAATTAAACACTGATATAGAGGTTTGAAATATTTTAATTTCTGAGGAGCTTTAAGAAAAATTACAGTTAGATGATTCTTGTTTTTATTCAGACTAATGAACCTAGTCAAGCATGTCAAGCATAATTCTCTCTTCTTTAATTAGTTTTACTTTAATTTTAGGAAAATCTTATTCATATCAAACAGATATAACTGGTTCTTCTCCCGTATGTCGCCATTGTTGTGGTAAAACACAACCCCCCCATTTTTGACTTGTTCACTTCAAATAATGGGGACCCTTTCTATAAATTTTTGTCTAAACGTCTTTTAGGATTTTTATTTTATTTGATTATCCTATGCGATTGTTAACTTTTCATTTTCTTTGGATTCTTGTTTTGATTGTTTTGTTAGAATCAATTTTTTATAAGCTTCCCATTGACGCTTGTTTCGCCTCATTTGGTCAACTGGTTTAAAAATGGTACTCCTTTGAAGTCCTATCATCTATCTAGTCTGGGTTAAAAATGCTATTTTTATTCTTTTTATTTATTTTTGGAATAGTTGTAGTTTAGATAGGCAAATTAGGCTTTAGAAAATTTCAGAACTAAACCAAACATCATTAAAATAAAATAAAAATAAAAAATTGAATTTTAATATTAATTTTAAGATTAATTAAATTAATTATTATAATAAAATATAATTAATTTAATTAAAATTAAAATATATATATATAATTATATATAATAATATATTATATATATATATATAAACAAAATTTATTACACTGGATCGCAAGATCGCATTGCAAAATTTCACTTGACACATTTATAAAACTCGCGATGACCCTTACCTCTCGATGTGCGATTGCGAAAATTCAAAGACGTTTCCTTTTAACCAAAGTCTCATATGAGCTTCATGGTTTGGTTTTTAGTTTGAAGTTTTTACTCAAACGTATGAGTAAAATAGAAATAATATAGTGTAGGTAGCTTAGTTTACTTTTACTTTTAAATATTAATTAATTTAAATACAAAATTTAATTAATTAAATTAAATTAAAACAAAAATTAACAATACATTTCTCGCATCACGATAACATATCGCAAAAAAGCTCATCGCAAAACTCTTCTCGCATAAATATCAAACCTTAACATATTTGCGAAAAGGTTGATGCGATAAACACTTCATTTCGACTTTGGTTTTGTTTTCAAACACATTTGGAACTAATTTAGGATTAGATTTTTAATAAAAAACTTTGATTTTTAGCCCAGCAACAAAATTTCCAGATTTACGCCAGTTTTGACTCATCAACTTTGGAGGCTCATAGGTTGAGTTATACTTGGCCAAATGAGGCCCAGGACGGCTCATTGGAAAGCCAAAATCAAGGAGAATATTTCTGAGGAGGTTTCACTAATATATTTGGTCATTAATTGAATAAAAAATCATGCAGAAGATCATGCTCCGAATTTCTAAAATAAAATCAATTCTCTGAGTTATTTTCTGCATTTTCATTTGTCCAAGCCTCTTCTAATTGCAGATTCACTCATTAATAAAATCCTTGGCCAACTAAACCATCCCAGGCATCAATAAAGAGTTTATATTTTATTTTCAAAGATTTATTTAAATAGAATTTGATTAGATTTGTCTTAAATGCCAAAAATGATATTTTGTTTTATTGATTGCATTTTAATTTATTTTGATTTATTCTTGGAGGAAAACAGTAGAAAAGATTTGGAGAAAAAGATCTCAATCAATGAGAATGCTCCAGCAATTAAAAGATTGGAATTTTGAGCAAATAAAAGTGATTAGGCAGATTTCCTTCAACAAACTTTCATTTCAAGTATTCCTTTGTAAATATTATAAATAGCAAATTGCAGAATGTAATTAGGGGCTGCTCTCCTCTGCAATTCTAGAATTCTAAAAGCACTTTTGCAATAAGGATTTAGAGTTGTAGGTGGGAGGAGTGGAATCTCAAATCTGGAGATTATTGAGGTTTTTCTTTTACATCCTGAGTTATGTATAATGAACGGAGTTTGCACTATTGTAGCTCTGTTTTTGAAAGCAGAAGCTTAGGCATTGTAAAGGACTATTAGAGACCGGAGCTGGAGAAATGAATTGAATAAACTGGTATTTCAAATACTATTGTTTTAAATGCTGGTTTCATTTTATGATAACAGGAATGGTGTCAATTTACTTACATATTTTGATGCAGGAGCATCAAGACCATTTTTCATTTGTAAATATGTGATAAAAGGGGGGTGTGACAATTTTTAATATTTTATTAATTAAATTGTTATTTTAATAAAATAAGAGATAATTATGAAAAGTGAGGATTATGTAAATATTCGTTTTCTAAATAGAAGGATATGAGAGATATAGTTTAGGAGCAAAATTTGGGATAGGATTTCTATGTATGGGATTAGCTGAGAAAATAAGGGGATGAGAGATTTTTCTAAGTATTAATTTAGAAATTAGTTTCATTAATTATGGGTGAAAGAGGATCCTTAGGGATTCAAGAGTGATTTTAGGATTTTTGTTGAGAAGTTGAAGGGATTGAACTTAGAATAGATCATTATAAGTTATTATAAATTATCAAGCCTCAAAGACATTGAAAATCAAAGACAGAGAGAGAGAGAGTGCAGAGTAGGGAGTAGGGCTTCTACATGGAAGCCTTCGGGCAGGTTGTAGAAGGGGCCAATGATTTGAAAATCAGGGCAAGGAGGAAGAATGCTGTTGATAGAACATCGAGAGATTGTGGAAGCGAAGGTCTGGCTTCAATGTCAAGTAGGGCCAATTTATGGTAAATCTGGCCACGAGAGGGAGGCCTTTGTAAGTTGGTAATTACTGTTGTATTAATGAATATTCATTCTGTCCCAATTGTTCTAATTTGATGGATCTGTGAGCTCTTATAACGTGTGAATATTTGCAACCCTTGTATGTACGCATATCTGTTAAGATGACTTGTTATTGAGTATGAATCTCTTATAGGAGGAGTCAAAACTCAAGAGACGTAGCCTTAGACCTGTGTGCAGGAACTCACAGAACTGTACATGCTCAGGTGTGATAGCGCTTTGGATCAGCAGTGTTGAGATCCATTTGTGCAATATTTGTGTGTATAATTTCTTTGTTAATTTTGAATCAATTCTCTGTGCATGGTGTCTTGTGTAATACAATGATGTAGAAGCCTGGGTATGCAGGGGATTGCCTCTTGAGTTTCACAGTATTCACAGGTTAGAATACGAAATTCTCCACAGAACAGCTACAGAAGCTTCACAACGATTTCGCTATGGTCGGTACGTCATGACTATTTTTTTGTGCGTCTATATAATAGAGAAGAGCTTTACCACAATTAAATTTCATTACACAATTCTAGAATCGTGAAGGAAGTTTGGTTTCTAGAAGGAATTTGTCAAATTGTGGATTTGACCAGTGAGAATATCAGAAAGTTCCTGTGAAATATATATATCACTGCTTCAATACCCTTTATTATCTATTTCTATCATCATCTGATATAATTAGTTTTAGTAGTCTGGATCTATTGCTTGCAGAGTAATTGCACAATTTCTCAGTGCTTGATCTCTTACATAGTTTTGTTAAGAGTTTGTAATATCTGCAACGGCGGCGAGGATTGCAATCAAGCCATTAACAATAGGCCCTGGAGCTTTTTCTGATGAATTCACTATCAGTTCTCCTCCTCGGGTGAGGATTTAGGATTTACTACATTTAGGAGATTGAACCTGTAACGAATGCCTCACATAGCAAACTCAGAAGAATGATTTGATATCGAGGAGATACGGATGTAATGCTGAGACGCATGTTTATAAGCATGGTGTATAAGGATTCTGGGTTTTGCAGGGTAGAGCCTTGCATCAGGTGGTATTAGAGCTAGAATGCTCTGTTGAAGATATTTGTTTTTTTTTTTCTGAATGAGAACAGAAGGTTTTGTCGAAAACTAAAGTGTGTTTTGGAATGTGTGATGAATGATGGAAAGGAAGATCAAATTTTAAATCTGATATGCAGCATACACAATTGCAAGTGAACAAGATTGCAGGGAGGACAAGATCATGCAGGATCTTAAAAGTGACGATTTTTTGATCTGAAATTTATGATTTAAGTTTATGGTTGCAGAGAAAATGATGGCAGTGAACCTGGCATTCAGCTGAAGGTTAGATAGGGAGGACAATTGCAGTGTCCTGAAGAGAAAAGTGAGTTGAAGAGATAGCCTGAAGAGAGCAGAGGAGTGCTCAAGAGGTTCCAGAGGCAGTGAACCAGTACTTACCAAAAGACTGAGTGAGGAGAGCTTGGTGAGGTAAGCAGTGGCAGCAGGAGAGCTTGCTGTTGCAGAGGCTAGTCCAACTCATGGTGAACAAACAACTAATGAAAGATGATCATGGAGGATCAGAGAAGAGGTTTAGAGAAATTCCACAGAGATGAGATGACTGCAAAAGTTTGAGAAAGAGAGATCGCAGTAATAAAAGTACAATTGTAGGTACTAGAAGAATGGTTGCAAGAGTAGGAAGATCAGAATAGAGGATGGATCTTTCCACTGAAGGGAAAGAGAGTGATTTGGCGACAATTGCAGAGGAGGTTGAGGCAAATTGTGATTGCCTTTCTGAAAAAGGGACTTAGAGTTCTTGAGTCAGAGATGGAATTTGAAAATTCCACATGCAAATCTGTTCAGAAGGAAGTATTGGAGGAAGCAGTCAAGACTAAAAAGTCTTGTGGTTTTAAGACTAATGAGTTGTGTATGTTTGCAGGTACAGTACAAGGAGATGAGCAAGCTTTATAGTTTGTTCAGGAGAGAGAAGAGTTGAATCTGAAGGCTGTTCAGATCGATGCTGAGATAGCAAGATATCAGAAGGAAATGAAGACAGAGGATGCAGAAAATGATAAGTACTTTGAAAAAGAAAGCAGTAATGCTTTTGCTGTTACAGTACCAGAGAAAATTCTTGTAGATGTTGAAGAAGAGAATCAGTCTGAAGCGTAGAGAAGGGAAGTAACAGCTAATACTGTTGAACATTTTGTGCAAATTGAAATTTTATATATGAATGCAGGTGATGATGATATGCTTCAGCAATGCTATAGAGAAATTGCATTGTTAGAATATTTGTTGATGAATTCAGAGTATGATAGAAAGGTTGCAGTAGACGAAAGAGTTCAGTACAGTGAACGAGAGCAGAACGACATCTTAGAGACAGATGAAAAGAAGGCAAGACTAGCTGATAGTCTCATGGTAAATGCAAATAAGCATACTAATATGCTGAGAAGGAACTCAGAGCAGCATACTGAAGTGTTGCCAGAGGAAGTTGAGGAGAAAGCCAGTGAAGATTTTCTGAGTCCTGAAAAAGATTTGGAGCTGCGATGACTAAATCAACAGGTGAGACCATTGGGTCTTGTGATTTTGAAGCTGACAATTTGATTGTGTTTACAGGTGATGTTGAAGACAGTCCATCATTTGAGATTGTCTTGGAAGAAGAAGAATTGTTGCAGGTAGAAGATGAGACAATCATGTCTCCTATGCAGAGGCTTGTTTCCATGGGTGACAAGAAAGAGTTGGCTTGTCTGAATAGCCAAGAGTATACTGGTGGGAAAATTTTTGGAGTTGCTACAGTAGTACAAGATGAAGCTACAATATTTGCAAAACTTGATTGGATTTCCAGAATCAATCAAGATGATAATGGACAATTTCCGAAGATGGTCGAAAGAGAAGATGGAGATTATGCTGGAGTTAATTTGCAGCATGTTGATGAAATTGCAGATGATCAGCAAAGGAATGTTGCAGAGGAACAGGAAGTTTGGGAGGCCACAACATCCATACTAACAACTAGAGCAACATGTGGAGCGATATTTACGGTGGCAGCTGAGACAACACTAACAGCAGCGATATTTATGGGGGCACCGAAGCCTTATGTTTTTCATTCTAATAATTGTTTTGTGAGTACAGGTCTTATTGAAGATGCTGGAGAAAATCTGTTAGACAAAGAAATTGAACTGATGAGGCGGATGATGATGAAAGTATCCTGGAAGAGGCCAGCAACGGTAAAACAAAAGGAAAGTAGCAAAAGAAAGACAACAGAAGATTGTGAAAGCCTAGTCAGTGGAGCAATGCAGCATAAAGTATGGAAACCTGGAGAAGAACATCAGAAAGAAACAGTGGCAAGTGGAAAGTTACAGCACAAGATATGGGATCCAGGCATACACAGATCCGAACACATGATCAGGGGATCATGATTAATTTTAAGGTTGGGTGTATGATGCAGGAGCATCAAGACCATTTTTCATTTGTAAATATGTGATAAAAGGGGTGTGTGACAATTTTTAATATTTTATAAATTAAATTGTTATTTTAATAAAATAGGAGATAATTATGAAAAGTGAGGATTATGTAAATATTCTTTTTCTAAATAAAAGGATATGAGAGAAATAGTTTAGGAGCAAAATTTGGGATAGGATTTCTATGTATGGGATTAGTTGAGAAAATAAGGAGATGAGAGATTTTTCTAAGTATTAATTTAGAAATTAGTTTCATTAATTATGGGTGAAAGAGGATCCTTAGGGATTCAAGAGTGATTTTAGGATTTTTGTTGAGAATTTGAAGAGATTGAACTTAGAATAGATCATTATAAATTATTATAAATTATCAAGCCTCAAAGACATTGAAAATCAAAGAGAGAGAGAGAGAGAGAGAGAGAGTAGAGTAGGGAGCAGGGGTTCTACTTGGAAGCCTTCAAGCAGGTTGTAAAAGCGGCCAATGATCTGAAAATCAGGGAAAGGAGAAAGAATGTTGTTGATAGAACATTGAGAGGTTGTGGAAGCGAAGGTCTGGCTTCAATGTCAAGTAGGGCCAATTTATGGTAAATTTGGCCACGAGAGGGAGGCCTTTGTAAGTCGGTAATTACTGTTGTATTAATGATTATTCATTCTGTCCCAATTGTTCTAATTTGATGGATCTGTGAGCTCTTATAACGTGTGAATAGTTGCAGCCCCTGTATGTACGCATATCTATTAAGATGACTTGTTATTGAGTATGAATCTATTATAGGAGGAGTCAAAACTCAAGAGACGTAGCCTTAGACCTGTGTGCAGGAACTCACAGAACTGTACAAGATAGTGCTTTGGATCAGCAGTGTTGAGATCCATTTGTGCAATATTTGTGTGTATAATTTCTTTGTTAAATTTGAATCAATTCTCTGTGCATGGGGTCTTGCGTATTACAATGATGTAGAAGCCTGGGTATGCAGGGGATGCCTCTTTAGTTTCATAGTATTCACAGGTTAGAATATGAAATACTCCACAGAACAGCTACAGAAGCTTCACAACGATTTCGCTATGATCAGTACGTCATGAATAATTTTTTGTGTGTCTATATAATAGAGAAGAGCTTTCCCACAATTAAATTTCATTACACAATTCTAGAATCGTGAAGGAAATCTGGTTTCTAGAAGGAATTTGTCAAATTGTGGATTTGACCAGTGAGAATATCAAAAAGTTCCTGTGAAATATATATATCACTGCTTCAATACCCTTTATTATCTATTTCTATCATCGTCTGATATAATTCGTTTTAGTAGTCCGGATCTATTGCTTGCAGAGTAATTGCAAAATTTCTCGGTGCTTGATCTCTTACATAGTTTTTGTTAAGAGTTTGTAATATCTGCAACGGAGGCAAGGATTGCAATCAAGCCGTTAACAATAGGCCCTGGAGCTTTTTCCGATGAATTCACTATCAGTTCTCCTCCTCAGGTGAGGATTCAGGATTTACTACATTTAGGAGATTGAACTTGTAACGAATGCCTCACATAGCAATCTCAGAAGAATGATTTGATATCGAGGAGATAAGGATGTAATGCTGAGACGCATGTTTATAAGCATGGTGTATAAGGATTCTGGGTTTTGCAGGGTAGAGCCTTGCATCAGGTGGTATGAGAGCTAGAATGCTCTGTTGAAGATATTTGTTTTTTTTTTTTATGAATGAGAACAGAAGGTTTTGTCGAAAACTAAAGTGTGTTTTTGAATGTGTGATGAATGATGGAAAGGAAGATCAGATTTTAAATCTGATATGCAGCATACAAAATTGCAAGTGAACAGCATTGCAGGGAGGACAAGATCATGCAGGATCTTAAAAGTGAGATGATTTTTTGATCTGAAATTTATGATTTAAGTTTATGGTTGCAGAGAAAATGATGGCAGTGAACCTGGCATTCAGCTGAAGGCTGGATAGGGAGGAAAATTGCAGTGTCCTGAAGAGAAAAGTGAGTTGAAGAGATAGCCTGAAGAGAGCAAAGGAGTGCTCAAGAGATTCCAGAGGCAGTGAACCAGTACTTACCAAAAGACTGAGTGAGGAGAGCTTGGTGAGGTAAGCAGTGGCAGTAGGAGAGCTTGCTGTTGTAGAGGCTAGTTCAACTTATGGTGAACAAACAACTGATGAAAGATGATCATGGAGGATCAGGGAAGAGGTTCAGAGAAATTCCACAGAGATGAGATGACTGAAGAAGTTCGAGAAAGAGAGATCGCAGTAATAAAAGTACAATTGCATGTACTAGAAGAATGGCTAGAAGAGCAGGAAGATCAGAATAGAGGATGGATCTTTCCACTGAAGGGAAAGAGAGTGATTTGGCGAAAATTGCAGAGGAGGTTGAGGCAAATTGTGATTGCCTTGTTGAAAAAGGGACTTAGAGTTCTTGAGCCAGAGATGGAATTTGAAAATTCCACACGCAGATTTGTTCAAAAGGAAGTATTGGAGGAAGCAGCCAAGACTAAAAAGTCGTGGTTTTAAAACTAATGAGTTGTGTATGTTTGTAGGTACAGTACAATGAGATGAGAAAGCTTTAGAGTTTGTTCGGGAGAGAGAAGAGTTGAATCTGAAGGCTGTTTAGATCGATGTTGAGATAGAAAGATCTCAGAAGGAAATGAAGACAGAGGACGTAGAAAATGATAAGTACTCTGAAAAAGAAAGCAGTAATGCTTTTGTTGTTACAGTACCAGAGAAAATTCTTGTGGATGTTGAAGAAGAGAATCAGTTTGAAGCGCAGATAAGGGAAGTAATAGCTAATATTGTTGAACATTTTGTGCAAACTGAAAGTTTATATATGAATGCAGGTGATGATGATATGCTTCAACAATGCTACAGAGAAATTTCATTGTTATAATATTTGTTGATGAATTCAGAGTATGATAGAAAGGTTGCAGTAGACAAAAGAGTTCAGTACAGTGAACGAGAGCAGAACGACATCTTAGAGACAGATGGAAAGAAGACAAGACTAGCTGATAGTCTCATGGTAAATGCAAATCAGCATACTGATATGCTGAGAGGGAACTCAGGAAGCATACTGAAGTGTTGCCAGAGGAAGTTGAGGAGAAAGCAAGTGAAGATTTTCTGAGTCCTGAAAAAGATTTGGAGCTGCGGATGACTAAATAAACAGGTGAGACCATTGGGTCTTGTGATTTTGAAGCTAACAATTTGATTGTGTTTACAGGTGATGTAGAAGACAGTCCATCATTTGAGATTGTCTTGGAATAAGAAGAACTGTTGCAGGTAGAAGATGAGACAATCATGTCTCCTATGCAGAGGCTTGTTTCCATGGGTGACAAGAAAGAGTTGGCTTGTCTGAATAGCCAAGGGAATACTAGTGGGAAAAATTTTGGAGCTGCTACAGTAGTACAAGATGAAGCTACAGTATTTGCAAAACTTGATTGGATTGCCAGAATCAATCAAGATGATAATGGACAATTTCTGAAGATGGTCGAAAGAGAAGATGTAGATTATGCTAGAGTTAATTTGCAGCATGTTGATGAAATTGCAGATGATGAGCAAAGGAATGTTGCAGAGGAACAGGAAGTTTGGGAGGCCGCAACATCCATAGTGACAACTAGAGCAACATGTGGAGCGATATTTACGGTGGCAGCTGAGACAACACTAACAACAACAATATTTATGGGGGCACTGAAGCCTTATGTTTTTCATTCTAACAATTGTTTTGTGAGTACAGGTCTTATTGAAGATGCTGGAGAAAATCTGTTAGAAAAAGAAATTGAACTGATGAGGCGGATGATGATGAAAGTATCGTGGAAGAGGCCAGCAGCGGTAAAACAAAAGGAAAGTAGCAAAAGAAAGACAACAGAAGATTGTGAAAGCCTAGTCAGTGGAGCGATGCAGCATAAAGTATGGAAACCTGGAGAAGAACATCAAAAAGAAATAGTGGCAAGTGGAAAGTTACAACACAAGATATGGGATCCAGGCATACACAGATCCGAACACATGATCAAGGGATCATGATTAATTTTAAGGTTGGGTGTATGATGGAGGAGCATCAAGACCATTTTTCATTTGTAAATATGTGATAAAAGGGGGGTGTGACAATTTTTAATATTTTATAAATTAAATTTTTATTTTAATAAAATAGGAGATAATTATGAAAAGTGAGGATTATGTAAATATTCTTTTTCTAAATAAAATGATATGAGAGAAATAGTTTAGGAGAAAAATTTGGGATAGGATTTCTATGTATGGGATTAGTTGAGAAAATAAGGGGATGAGAGATTTTTCTAAGTATTAATTTAGAAATTAGTTTCATTAATTATGGGTGAAAGAGGATCCTTGGGGATTCAAGAGTGATTTTAGGATTTTTGTTGAGAAGTTGAAGGGATTGAACTTAGAATAGATCATTATAAATTATTTAAATTATCAAGCCTCAAAGACATTGAAAATTAAAGACAGAGAGAGAGAGAGTGTAGAGTAGGGAGCAGGGGTTCTACTTGGAAGCCTTCGGGAAGGTTGTAAAAGGGGCAAATGATTTGAAAATCAGGGCAAGGAGGAAGAATGTTGTTGATAGAACATCGAGAGGTTGTGGAAGCTGTTGAGGCCTCGGAAATCGTTGCCACAACATCGGGGATAACCACCCGGTCTGCACCTTAGTACAGCTCCTTTTCCGTTTGGAATGGTGGCTCCGACTGGAGATAACGGGACCAGTTTCCCGATAATGAAATAAAAGGGATGGATGGGTGATGAATAAATTGCTTGAATGATAGGCGAATGACTTATTCTATTGACAAAAGTAGGTAAATTAATACTAATCCCGGGAACAACTTATTCATTCAGAATGTAGCGTTAAATAATCTTTTATTTATCAGGCATATAGATGACTCTGCGAAATAAATAAAGGATGTTCAATCATTCAAAGATTGCTTCACATGAATAGTCACAATGAAGCGATGCATACAGATTACTACATTCACTGTTCATATCATCGATACATATATACGTCTGAAAGAAGAGCATACGATAAACAACCAATAGTGGAATGCATAAAGAATGCTATGAAGAACACACATATATATAAGCGATAATAGCAAGAGTGATTTCAATAACAATTCATATAACGAAAAAGAATATAGAAGCAGATAATAGTACCATGTGAGCTGTAGATCGATCCGAAATATCAATCGCTATTCAAAATTCCTTCTTCAACACAGAAATGCTTTCAAACAATGACAATAGTGCACATTTGCATAAAAGCCTTCCTCATCAAATTCGGAATAATTGGTCAAGTTTCATAAAAGAATATCCCTGAAGTACAATAGTGCAACTTTAGGGTTTAAGTCATATACAAAACTTTTACGACCCTTTCTAAATGCATGAAAGGGTCTTTAAATACTATTAAACTAAAAAGATCTATGAAACAAAATCCTACTAAATTGGTATCAGTAAATCTGGTCTACTTCTCAGGGGCGATCTGGTAGTCGGTGAAATGAGTCATGCCTCAGGTTGCTTTCCCTTAAACCTTAGCTGACTTATCACGAGTATTGGTTCTACTTCTGGCGGTTTGTTGAGGCGTGAACTGAATTGGGCGGCGAAGGTGGCATCCTGGATGTCGGGTATCATATAACCGACAGCATGGGTTAGGCACTTCAAGACGGCTCTTTGGCTGTATGGTTTGATTAAAAAGAACCAATATGCATCCCATGTTAGACTGTTGACTCCTGCGATCAATCTTGCGCTTTTCTCCAAGTCCGGATAGCATGAATGCTCCAATATATTTGTTGTTGTTAATTGACCTGGAGTACATTGGGAAATTGTGTTAGATAAATACAATGTATTATTTACTAATTCAATTAAATTTCCACTGATTGTCCTGCATCTGGAAGTCGCTCTTTCTGCTTTCATCAGTTGTGATTGCCACTCTGTGAACAATATTTCTTTGTGCGATTCTAGAATTCTTGGTAGATTGGCTGCCCGACCTACATCTGAATCTTGCCATTCTATAAAGTCTGTCAGTGTTTCTTCTGCCTGATCCAAGTCGGCCCTTGATTTTTCTACCTTTTCGCTTATAGACGTTAACAATTCGCACAATGGTTCTGCTCGTACGAGATGTTGGCATAACAGCTTAACCTGATTAATCAATCCTTTATTTAGCTGGAGCGCTTCTGCTTTAAATTCATCTATCTTAGGGAGATTTTTTATTTGCTCAATTTGAGTGGTCAATTGAGCAATTTGTTCATCTTTTCCTTTTATTACTCCCTCAGTCGATATTCTTAACTGTTCCAGTGCCTCTGCTAGCTCCTTCTGCCTTTGCACCGCACCTTCATCTATCCTCTGTTTTTGCTCTTGTAATTGCTTGACTAGCTGATTATTGTTCTGTTGCTGTGCTAGCAATTCTTTTCCGGCCTGCTCTGCCCTTTGCTGGACTTCTGATAATCTCGCCTGTAGAGAAGAGATATCCTGATCCTTTGCTTTTAACAAATTTCTCACCTCTGTTGCTTTATCAATAGTCGCCGCCGAATATGCTCCGGCGAACTGTGATAGCCTGGTTAAGTCATCAGAGGGGTTGCATTTCTCTTTCCATACCACATTGCCCTTTACTGCTGATTCAGGAAGTGGGGAAGATTGATCAGTTCTTCTCCTTTTCCTCTGTCGCTTTACGATGGCTTTATGCTTGGGGCTGTAAAATATATCTAAAGGGGGGATTTCTTCAATTTGCAAAACGATCTCCCCCGTCGGATCTTTAGGAATTATCTCTAATCTTTTTGTTTTGGGTATGCCGCTGGTTTCACCTGAAACCGGTTTCGATGTCGCTTCATGTGTATCGCCTTCCTTTGAACCCTCGTCATCTTTTGAGCACTCTAAGTTATTGATGATTGCACTGAATTGATTCCATTGTTGGAGCAAATTCGGATCAACTAATGGATCTTGGTTACCTTTAGAGCTGCTCTCGTCTTGGTTCTTTGTTTGGGTTTCTTTTTGTTGGTGTGCATTTTCCTGAGTTGGCTCCTGCCTTTGGCTATGTGTCTCCTCTTGCTGTGTTGATGTAGTAGGAGGTGGTGTATTATGTCGCTGTTCAGACTCGCTTGACCTGGCGGCTGTCGGCACAGTTGCTAACAGGTCCAGAGGCAGAGTTTGCAACCTCTGTTCTCTGATTCTGTTAAACTCAACTAGCCCTTCATCGTTATAAACATTTCGGGCAAGCGACTTGACTTGATACAATGATTCGGCTGATATGAACAATTTTTCGAATTTATCTTCTTTGTGCTCGACCTTGGCCAATTTGGCCTGGTCAAGCGCATTATAAGCGATTTTTCTTGGATCGTACTGCCTCCTTGGCAGGGTAGCCAGAGTGAGAAAATTCATTTTTCCGGCTTCTTTCTCTGCATGCTTGATGTCATGCAGTGTATACATTCCAATTCTCAGTGGAAAAGAAGGCCAAACATGTTTTTTAGCTCTTTTCAGGGTTTGGGTAACCCCTTCAGCGCTGATTTGATAGGCTACCTCCCTGGCAAGTAACTTATCAGGGATGTAGAGTGGTAACACATGTGGTTTGGCCTGGCTGCCAAAAACTCTGATATAAGTGAATTTCTCCTCCCCAAACCAACTCACTACTGCAGTTAAATCTACAGCTACTTGCTCGGACATTTTAGGGGCAGGCTTATTAAAAATTAAATAATGAATTGGTAACATAAAACTGTTGCAGATTTGGTACATGTGGTGCTTGTAGCTAGTCTTCCAAAATTTACGATGGTATATGTGAATGGGTGTGGGGTCTTGCGACGTCCATCTCCGTCCCAGTACAGGAAATTCAGAATTAAAACACAACACATCCATCATATATGCACTATAGTAAAATGGCGGAATAACCCTTTCTGTGACACGATAGTCAGACCTGAAGTTAAGAATGGCTTTGGCTAACTTGTCGGACAATATATTTGCCCAGTCCATGATTTCTCCACTGCATGCTGCCTCTATTAGGGGAACCATTTCTATGGTGATATTGGCAGAGTCATGCATTCCCCATAGCCTACACATCAAAACTCCAGCATAACAGTAAGGTGAACATAGGGAGTCAACAGAGTACTTACCCGAGGTCTCGTGCTTGTGTTTTATTGGGTTATGCCTCTAGTCTCGAATAGGTTCAGATTCGGTCTTGTTTTCTTCTCGAAACTTCTCCAAAAACGCAACATTATACTTCTTCTCTTCTCATGGCAGGTGATACTTTAGCCGTAGGTCTTCGGCGCGAAACGAGCCGAAAACCCTCCCATCCGTAGATTCAAACAGTCTATCAACAATTGGGAGTTCTTGGAGTGCCCACCTTACTACATCTGTGTAAGGAAGAACCTGCTCCCGGGCCACTATTCTGTGTAGGAAGGAATTAGCCAAATCTTTTAGATTGGCGTCGGACTTGCTGGTATTGTCGCATAAAATCTCCACTTCGGTCACCATTGGTCCTTCGGCCTCAATCAAATTATAGATCCCCTACCAAGTGGTCTTGGGGAGTCCTAAGCATGTTGTGTCTGATATTAGTCCTTTGTTCTTCCCAGTTGGATCAACGACAGTTAGCCCTGCGGCTGGCAGATCAGTAGGCATTGTAGTCTTCTTGGATTCCTTTCCCATTTCTCTTTCTTCTGTTTCCGTGAAAGAATTCTGCGCAGAGTGAAAGATAAGCACAACACATGCAACAATATCATCAATCAAACAGAATGAAGTACATATATATCTTGGCACATTCACAGTAATTAATCAACTTAAGGTGGCCTTAGGAACAAATACGTGGATGGCCTCAAGCTTGTTTTCTTATTAAATGATCATTATGGCCTGTCAGTCTTATTAATTACAATTGCTTCGATTAATGGATAAATGATTTATTTGAAGCATGTTGAGGGCTATTTGGCGGTTTGAACACGGATGAGCGGCTTTTCCAAAGGATATGGCCTTAATTACGAATAAATCAAATCAAATTGCCTTTATGACTGTTACCTTGAGAAATGTGCGATTTACCTTTTGCGAAATCGGGCATCGGGGAAATGCTTGAATTATAGCATTGGTTTTGCTTGGAATCCCTGATCGCCGATATCCGATATCGCATCGCATCGGGTATCACTGGTAGTACCGCTTAGGATGAGGGCATGGTGAATCACTGATTGCCGATAGCGATATCGCATCGCATCGGACGAGGAGAAGTTTAGTTGCGCTTTAGATGTTATCGCCGATTGCCAATTGCCGATTTCGCATCGCATGGTAGCAAATATCATTACTTGTGTCATTTTATGCTTTGCCGATATCCGATAGCGATTTCGCATCGGCGAAAACCAATATGTCCCTTACATTATATTTTCTTTGTCATTGCGATATGTGATCTTGCGATCGCTTTATCGCAATGACAAAAGTAAATCATTTTATATCGGGGGTTTTTTTTGAATGGTTTTATTAAAAAGCCTCTTTGCGAAATAGAATCTTAAATTGATACCAATTTAAAAACAAAAAAATTAAAAAGGGACCCATTTCACATTATAATTTTTGGAATTTTAGTGATATGAAATGGGGGGTTGTTGTAGGGCACAACAGAAGCGAAGGTCTGGCTTCAATGTCAAGTATGGCCAATTTATGGTAAATATGGCCACGAGAGGGAGGCCTTTGGAAGTCGGTAATTACTGTGGTATTAATGAATATTCATTCCATCCCAATTGTTCTAATTTGATGGATCTGTGAGCTCTTATAACATGTGAATAGTTGCAGCCCATGTATGTACTCATATCTGTTAAGATGACTTGTTTTTGAGTATAAATCTGTTATAGGAGGAGTCAAAACTCAAGAGACGTAGCCTTAGACCTGTGTACAAGAACTCATAGAACTGTACAAGCTCAGGTGTGATAGCGCTTTGGATCAGCAGTGTTGAGATCCATTTGTGCAATATTTGTGTGTATAATTTCTTTGTTAAATTTGAATCAATTCTCTGTGCATGGGGTCTTGCGTATTACAATGATGTAGAAGCCTGGGTATGCATGGGATTGCCTCTTGAGTTTCATAGTATTCACAGGTTAGAATACGAAATTCTCCACAGAACAGCTACAGAAGCTTAACAACGATTTTGCTATGATCGGTACGTCATGACTAATTTTTTGTGCATCTATATAACAGAGAAGAGCTTTCCCACAATTAAATTTCATTACACAATTCTAGAATCGTGAAGGAAGTCTTGTTTCTAGAAGGAATGTGTCAAATTGTGGATTTGACCAGTGAGAATATCAGAAAGTTCCTATGAAATATATATATCACTGCTTCAATACCCTTTATTATCTATTGCTATCATCGTCTGATATAATTAGTTTTAGTAGTTCAGATCTGTTGCTTGCAGAGTAATTGCACAATTTCTCAGTGCTTGATCTCTTACATAGTTTTTGTTAAGAGTTTATAATATCTGCAATGGCGACGAGGATTGCAATCAAGCCATTAACAATAAGCCCTGGAGCTTTTTCCGATGAATTCACTATCAGTTCTCCTGCTCAGGTGAGGATTCGGGATTTACTACATTTAGGAGATTGAACCTGTAACGAATGCCTCACATAGCAATCTCAGAAGAATGATTTGATATCGAGGAGATAAGGATGTAATGCTGAGACGCATGTTTATAAGCATGGTGTATAAGGATTCTGGATTTTGTAGGGTAGAGCCTTGCATCATATTTGTGCACTTTTGTCGGTATGGATAATTTTCTTCTATTTTATGTTGTCATTTATCTCTGCTCTTATGAGCTGAATTCTGATTTCTGAGTAACTATTTACTCATAAATCTGTCTTTTAATATTGGATGAATAGATAGTGATATGTTGTGAACTTATTCCGCATATTATTGTTTAATTATTCAAGTTACTAATTAACTGATCAATATCACTTTGTGAACTTCTTCCTGAGTGTTGTTGATTGATTATTTCAATTAAAGGGTCTCAATAGGATGTGTTTGGTATCCATAATGTCAGTTAATTGAACTACTTCATTAACTTGATATTCATTTGAAACAAGACATTTAAATCTCAATATTTTAAATACCCGCTCTTGGTTAGGTTAGATCTATATCTGCCTAATTGAGATAGGATTAAGATAGTTTATTTTTGCTTCCATCTTAGAACAAGTTTGCATTTAGAGTAAATTCTACATTCTTTTAAGTCCTCTTCCCAAACAGGCAAACTTTAGTAGTGGATTAGCTGAGCCCTAAATCAGCTTAAGGATCACTTTCTCGCCTGATCAGCTAGAAGGACGATCTGATGTCTCTTTTCCATTGGTGAATGAAAGTCATATTTTGAAGCCATTGGAGATTGAGAGAAGGTAACTGGACCTAGTTGAACCAGTCGGAACCACCATTCCAAATGAAAAAGGAGCTGCTAACCAAGGTCCGGACCGGGTGGTCTCCCCCATGTTGTTGCAACGATTTTCGAGGCTTCAACAAAACCCTAGCCTATTGCTACACTTTTGACACTTTTCTAGACTAGGTCTGTGTTTTTCCCTTTTGGACCCCTTCCCCTCACTCAATCCTTGAAATTCCATTTTCCCCTACTTCTTAACATCCATCCATACCCCCCAAAGTTTTCCTAGGAATTTAGAAGCCCCCTATCCCCTTTATTTCCCTTCATTCCTATAAATTTCCCAAATTCCCTGTTTGGCCTACACTAAACCCAAATTTCCTCTCCCATTGAGCTAAGGTTTTCTATGGAAATCAAAGACATATAAGAAAACGAGGCATAAGGGAGGTCATATCAGTAAGTATGAGGCCACTCCAACTCATAAGCATCATGTCTCCATCATTTAAAAAAAAAAAGTCATTCCAAGGGACAAAACCATTTGCCACACATAGGGCAAATTTTTCTTCAAAGTATGTTTCCAACCAAACAGAGATGAATTTTACAAACGTGAGAGAGGTGTTTGTCCATAATAGGTGAAGGAAAAAAAACCTCCTTCACTTTTACACAGGTGTTATGGTTTTGGAGAAATGTAAAACATACATGTGCTACAAGAGGTTTTATGCACTTTTGGAGAGACCTTGGGAAAATAAATTATTCTCCTAGCTGGAGTGTCCATATGACTTGCTTGATGAGTCAAATGAAAACCAGACTAGAAGATATTACCGATGAGCTATCAGGAGCTCAATTTGGAGTTGAGGAAGGCCTCCAAAAGTTTCCTGCAAAACCACATTGCATTTTTTCACCCCCATTCTGCACTTTTTGACCAGTCTTGGGAGAATTGATTTTTGACGGGATATACTTGATCATTCTCAATTCTTGATAGGTCCATTGTCTAGCCAAGAGAGAGATATTTCCAACGAGCTATCATGATCTCAATTTGGACACTGGAAACCCCATCAAAAGTGGATCTGAAGTTGGTGTTGCACTTAGGAGGGAGGCGCTACGCTTAGAGCAATGGTCGTTGCCTTTTTTAACACAGGCGTTGCGCTTTTGGGCTAGGTGTTGTGCTTTTCCTAAGCACCTACAAATGAAAAATGGCCACCACCATTAGATTCATAAGGCCAAATACAGTTAGGAAAACCACTTTGCTAAGTTTTTTTGGGTCAACTGGGCAGTCAAAAGGTCAAAAAACACCCAAAAAATCATGTTTCTGCCTTGTTTTGGAGGTTGGTGCTGCGCTTTTGACCAGTCTTGGGAGAATCAACTTTTGGAGGGTCAAAAATTGACCATTTTGGAAAATAAGGGTAGATCTAGAAACCAAACAGGACAATCCTGCGCTCAATTTGGACACCGAGAACCCCCTCCGAAGTGGAGTTGAAGTTGGCATTGTGCTTAGGACAGTGGCATTGCACTTTTAACACAAATTTCCTGAGTTTCTTCATTTTGTTAATTTTCTCTGTTTTGATAGTTTCACCTTGACAAATCATATTTTTACCCATGTAATTGATCAATGTAAATGTAATAATGATGTTTTTACTTTTACCTAGGGTAAATACATTAGGTGAAGACTTTTTTGGTGATGTAATGAATCGGTTTCCAAAAAGTGAGGGATGAGTCACTTTGACCACCCTACACTCTAGCTATCAATTTAGTTTTTGGTGGAACTTCTCCTCTCATGGAATCAATCCGTGAGGCTGGGAGGAGTTTGTTTGAGGCCTATATCATGTACTTTTTCAGTCATTCTATAGGTTGGATTCCATTGGATGGTGTACTAGTGTTTTAGACTTTGGCATGGAATATATTGGATGAGTTGTAGCTATTTTGGTGGGGTTCCTGTGGCATGGTGTTTTGATATTGTTTCCTCTTCAGTTACATATGTGTGAATGTTTTGTACCTTTCATGATCCATTTCATTCTAAATATGTTTGATTTTCAAGGTGTAATAAGCATAATACATCTTATATGCTCTGTTTTGGGAAAATCATCATAATTTGTTTAATTTCTTCAGTTTAAAAAGAATTCATGATTTTCATGCTCTTTTTAGCATCTCATCAGTCTAAACCATTTCATAACTATACTACAAAGTTTTAAAGTAACTTGCCTACCTTGCCCCATCAAATGTCTGCAATTCTAATTCTCTTTTGCCCTAGCCTAGTTCACTCTCTGACCTAATTCACTCATCCAGTGACTAAACCAATCAAAATCAAATCAAACAACCCTGAACTACTATATCTAGCCTAAAACCCTAATCTATCCAGCACTCTTGGTTGTGATCCTTTGGAGAGAGCCCTCTCTGGCTTGGTAGGGCTAGCTACCAAGTCAAAAGATTGGTTTGTGGTTACCTCAACTAGACTCTTCCTTAGCCTTGGAGATCCGAAGGAGCGATAACACCATCCATAGAAGCCAAGTATAAAGCATTATGCATGCTGCTTGTGAGGCATTGTGGCTCAAAAGAATCCTCGAAAATGTTGGAGAAAAGAAACAAGTACCTATAGTAAGTTCCATCAATTTGGAAAAGAATTTACTGTATCATGCCAAATGAAGGCATATTGAAACAAAACATCATTTTATAAGAGAAAAAATACAATGAAAATAAATTGACTTGGCATATTGCAATACAAATGAAAAAGTGGTTGATATATTTAACAAGCATGTTGGAAAGACTAAGTTTGAAATTTCTAGAATTAAGTTGTGTCTTGTAGAAAATTCATTTCTATTTTAAAGGGGAGTGTTAGGACTGACCGAGAAATGAATTAATTGTTAAAGGTTAAAACTAATTGTTATGGAATTACTTAGAAGCTACCTAGGTTTAGAGCGAGTGTTTAATCATGTTTATGACTTTAGAAGTTGATTGATGTCTGAGTTTTCCTTATAAATTATAATTCATTTCAGAGAAATGGATCATCGAGTGATTTTCTTATGTGAGATTGATTAGTTTATAACCATATTTTATTTGATTTTTTGCTACACATGAAAGCAATTATTAACAAGAAGCAAATAGAAAAAACATAACATGATAGACGAATCAATTTTTGAGTTCAAATGAACCTACAATAATGAGACTAAATTTTTGTTTTAGGCATAAATTTATTTTAAAATGAAGCTAAATCCATTTATTCTTTCTTCATACAACTATTCCTTTGGCCATTGAGTTTCCTTCTTTTGTGACATGCATTATTTCATATTTTTTTTTTCCTATACACGTCAAAAAAACAATCACTTTGAAATTTTCTTATAACTTATTTAACGTGATTATCCAGAAGTTTAAGAAGAATATGTAATACTTTGTCTAAATCATCCATCTATTTATTAATTATTTAGAATCCCCATAGATTTAATTAGACTTAAAAAAATTTCTCTAAAACTTTGAAACATCCTTAAACATGAGTTTAATGAAAGTATTGGAGCTTTTTCCCAAGTTTACCATTGCTTCAAAGAAACGAGCAATAATGAGCATTAAATTGAATAAACAACTTATGGAAATTATTTTTTCTTTAGGCTCTTGATGAATCATGAAAAAGGTTATAGGATTAGCATTTGTTAATAATCATGTCTGATTTTTTCCTTGTAGTTTTTTTAATATTTGGAATTTTGTATTCTAAGACTAAATCTCTTATTTGGTGACTAAATCTCTTATTTGGTGACTAAATATCTTATTTGGTGGCCCTTCTAAAATAATGGAATCTACTTATTCTCAAAAATAAATTGATTTCTTGTTAGCCACACTCCCCAACATGTCAAAAAAGGAATAATCCTCCACTCGTTTATTTTTTTCTTTCCCCGCCAACTTCTTAGGGTTTTCTATATTGTTTGACCTACCAAACCTCTCACTAAACCCATTATTTTCTCATTTCTAACTATAGTTTCACATAAGATAATTTAGAAAGTGTTAGAGTCGGTCTTTACATCCCTCCGTCAGAGATCATTTCTCTTATTGCATTTCATTTTTAGGTGTCTCACTCGATTCACTCAGTTGCATTCCGCTAGGGGCATGCCATAATCTGACGGAAGGGTCTCGTTATTCATTACCCCTTAGCCTTGCACTGCTGGCTCAGGTCTGTTCATCGAAATCAAGTTCTTGAGTCACTTACAGTCCTGTTTTAGTCTTTTGATTAGCAAGAGTCATTTCAATCACTAGGTCTAGGGTTTCACAAATCGTGTCTTCAAAATGTCCAATAATGCCAGTAGGCCAGAGGGAGGTTCTTAATAAGTTGTCATTTCAAATATTTTCATAAAATTCAACATTTCGTTTTTTGTAATAATTTGCAAAAGTTTTTCAGTTGTTGAATTCTTTAGGCGCAACCTTGGTCTCCTTTGCCAAATTCCATGTTAGCTATCCCTACAAAAAATTGCCAAGAATTTCGTCATTTTAGTTAAAAAATCAAAAAGGAAATTTAAAAATAGAGTTGTATTAAAATGTGAAAAAGTGCCAATGACAAACATTACAAAGATGGGTTTTGGAGAGTAAAAAATCAAATCTATGTCCTTATAAAGATATTTCTATGAGGATCAATGTCATTTGCAAGCCAAGACCAAAGAGAAGCCATTGAAAGCAAACTGGTTGAGTAAGTGCACAATTTGGGTGAAGCTGGATGAAACTTGACTGACGTAGTGCATAGAGTAGGTGGCGCGACACACTAGGGAGGCGTGACACACTGGGAGAAACCACACAGTGTAAATTAACATGGGCGCGACACATTGGGATGGCGCGACGCATTGGGTATGCGGCGCAGCGCATATAGTCCAAGGCTCGAATTTGCTTGAAATTTATCCAAATTGCTCATAACTTGCGCGGATTTGCCAGGTAGAGTCATTATCTTGATGTTTCATCCATTTTTGTGATAAGTTATGGTGGTTTATGGATGATAATGATTGAAACAAAAATCTTAAACCCTACCTCTAAAGTACCTCAAAGGAAAATTGTTGTGGGTTTCAAAATCATTTTTTTGCTACCAAACCTACTCCTCCATCTCATTTCTCCCTTCTTTCCATCATTCCCTTCTCCCCCTTATCCCATTTCTCCCTAATTTCATTCTTCCCTATCCCCAAAAAATTACTAAACCCCTATCCCCAATTCCCTTCCACACATTTCCAAATGTAAAAACCCCATACAACATTCCCAAACCCTCCTAAACAAATTTGTCCCAAAAGTCCCTAATCCCTTACTATTTTCCCCCTTTCTAACAGTCCCTTGTTGCATTTTTCCCCTTGGTGGCAGAATTCAACCACATCACAAAAGAGCAGTCCAACACAGTTTTATCACCAACATCTATTTCTCCAAGGCAGTTTGTATAGCAGCAGTTATGTCATCTGGTCATTCATCTTATTATGAAATGGAGACTCAAAGTGACTCACCCATGGAGGGACATGCACCCTGGAGGCCTCATAAAGGTGGAAAACATGTTAGAGAAGAACCGACCACCCTTACAGAATTGCAGACCTGCCCTCTTGCCGTCTCTTGTTTCCAGTTTCAGTCATGTTATAAATTTTGTGAGAAGGTTGCTACTGTTCAAGTCCATCAGGAGTTGGCTCGCTTATTTGTATTACATTTACATGGTGATCGAGTTACTTTGGCTGGTGTCACTTTCACACTTACACCAGATTCTATCTCATTAGCAACCGGCATACCTAATATTGGAGAACCATGGAACAAGAGGCAGAAGATTGACTAGCAACATTATGAGCCATATATTAAACCCTGTTTCTTGAGGCAGCTAAAGAGAGTGTTCCCTTTCCGGTATCTCAAAGATGAATATGCTCCATTAATAAAATTAATCATGAAGTATTTCAGTTGTGAAGGCCGCTTCTCCCGAGTATATGCTTATCACATCAGGTTGCTCATGCATTTCACTCAGGTACGGATAATGAGCATCCCATATTTCATATTCCGAAACATAGAGAGGATGACCGCCCTTGTGCAGCACAAGACCCCTGAGCAGCAATTCAATAGTATTTGCCATTTTGTTCTCATCAAGATTTTGGTGGTTCATCAGCTTGGATTAAAGGGTATCACTTGGGATGATTTCATCTCTCGTGACTTTTTCAGAGCTTCACAGGGACCTTCACAGGTTGGGCATGAGACTAGTGGACCTTCTCATTAGCAAGAAGGCCATGATCCACACACTACTACTATACCAATCTTCATTACTTATGAGAAGGGCACGAGGCAGTTATTTGCAGCAGCAAAGCAAGTGTTATCTCTACCCGAGGTGGAAGGGGCCTCGCTTCCGACATCAGCATCACAGGTACAGGACAGAGGCAAGGGGTCAATGCAGGACGAGAGGCCTTCAGGTGAGCGGGAGACTGATTTCATTCTCGTTCAGGATGTTGTTACAGACATGGGCTCACAAAATGCACATCTTAGAGAGATCATCCAGGAGCAGTAGACAGAGATCACAACCTTGTCTCTTGACTTGGAGAGGGCTAAGTGGACTATGAAATACTTAGAGCAGAGGAACAAATAGCTCGAAGATTAGCAAGCAATCATGGAGTTGCAAAACATCCGGGAGAATCGCCAAGCTGCCCAAAGGAGGAGGATTGAGCTCACTTCATTGGAGCAAGAGATTAATGATGCAGGAGTCTTGGCTCGAGAGAATTAACATCCACCTGGAGATATTGCTGGAAAAGGCCAACAGGGACAAAGCATTGTTGAGACACATGGTTTTCCACTACAAGGCACACAATATGAGTTCCAAGGCACGAATAAGGAATCTGAAGGCAAAATTGAAGAAGGCAACAAAGAAGCAAAAGAGGCAAAAGGAGCATGATCACCTTTGGATATTGGCCGAAACCTCTTTAGCCCAGCATGACACTTGATAGAGAAGGTACAGCCCAAATTTCAAGAAATTTGGAGCAATTTTTGCAAAAAAATTTGCACTGAAAAGCAGGTTTTGCTTCCCTATGTGCTGCGCCACATGGCGCTCGCTTTTGCTAGAGGGCTCCAAATTGCAAAACTTTATATTTTTGGATTTCGCATGAAACCTCATGACTGCTGGTGCATGGCCAAGAAGTTTGGGCAAGTTTTGAGTCCCCAAGAGGTCAAAAACACTCAAAAAATGACCTCACTGCCCCTATTTAGACACACAGGAAGAAGTCCTGGGAGATTTTTGGAGGGGCAAATGGACACCAAATTGAAACATTCTACTTTGGTTGGAAAGTAGATAGGCAGGGCTTTCCAATGAGCTATCATGAGCTCAATTGGGACTCCGGGAAGGACCTCAAACTTAGCTCCAAAGTGGCGCAACACATAGAGGATTTGGCGTGGCGCATAGAGGATTTTTGCCAAATTTTTCACCTTCCAGCTCAAAAATCGGCTAGTTTTGACTAATTTTGCTTTTTGATGTAATTATTGACCTATCTTGATGTAACTTCATGACTATGATGTAATTTTGGCACATATTTACTTGTTCTAGAGGATTCATACATTAAAAAGTGAAAATTTAATGAATGAATCAGTTTCCTACCTTATAGAGGCAAGTTGTTTGATTGCCTAGATTTTAGTTCTTTGTTTAGAATTGATTGAAATAGCTCCTAGAATGATGAGCTCGACCCCTAGAGGGAAGGGAATGGGTTGGGCTAGTCTATATCATGTAATTTCTAAGTCTTTTTCAGGGTTGGACACTTGGGATTGCTTGGCACTTCATTGTACATTTTATCTGCATTTTTGGCAAAGGAAAGACCAGGGTTTTGCAATACTTGTTGGGATCCATGTGGCTCTGTGTTTTGATGGTGTTTTTCTCTATGTACTTGTAAGTTTATTGATGTTTATGTGTATCATTTTCCCTTCTCTTTACTTCTGAAATTAAACAAATGAGTGATTAAGGTAGAATTCACTCGATTGTTGTGCTCTGCTTTGAAGTTTGTTTAATTTTCAATGTTTTCATCTATTTGAGGAGGACTCTTGAGACCCTCTTTCCCTCCTTGGCTCCTTACCGGTCTGATCCATCCATTTATTCATTATAAAGCATCAAAACAATT